>JACEEZ010013696.1:20000-36229 GCA_016584305.1 Chionoecetes opilio
GCACGAGCCGGCATTCACCTGTTCACTGTCCGGGGATCAGATCCAGGAGATCCTGGTCAAGCCGTACGAGGTTCCGGAGTTCTTTATCCACACTCAGAGCACCGAAAGAGTCGTGAAGCAGGTGACAGAGGCTGCGGCAGCAGTGGTGGGGTAGCAGGTCAGAGACGGGTTCATCCGGGCTCGGGCCCACCACCGGGACCATGCCCTGCTTCAGGTCTAAGAAGGACATGATGGACACGTTCTAGGCCAACGTAGAGGCTGTGACACTGTGATGTACTGCCTGATGAACCAACTGATCAGAAAGAGCTTACCACGCTAGTCATTTGGAGCTTATATTGGTGCATGATGCAATAAACAAGACCAACCGGGCACTGCGTACTCATTTAAGCATTATTCGATAAGGGTGCAATATAAAAGTGAGATTTTACATAGTAAGAATTGCTCAAATGCAAAAATGGAACTTGATAAAACCGTCTTAGAATTCCATTTTACATAGGAAATTGGCATGCCAAAGTTGAGAAAAAGAATTTTTGTAATGCGGCGTACCGTAGCCACTATGGCAAGCCCCGACAGTGGAAATCGTCAGCACCGCCCTGCCGGCCAGTAAGGAGCTGTGCACCTGGGCGGAGCTGCGGCAGCACGCACTGAAGGGGATTGCAGAGGCCAACGTCCTAGGCAGCGCCATCTACTACACGGACGGCTCAATCGACCCTGAGAGAAGCACGACGGTCGCGGCGGTGGTCACAGGGCAGGAGGTGCTGTCCTGGAAGACGCCCGACCACTGCTCCACCCTGCAGACGGAGCTGGTGGCAATCCAGCACGCCCTGGAGCACGCCTGGCACCGTCGAGAGGATATGGTGGTCGTCCACACTGACTCCACGTCTGCCTCACAGGTTCTGCAGCAGCTGAGCCATAAGGTGGACAACGTGAGTCTCACTACCACCATCCTGGGCCTCACCCAAAGAATCGCCGCGCAGGGGCGTCACGTGCGGTTCAACTGGGTGCCCAGCCACGTTGGGCTGCGAGGGAGCGAGGCTGCTGATGAGGCGGCTACAGCAGGCCAAGACGTTGGCATGACGTGCTGCCCCCAACAGCACAAAGCAGCAACACAAGGAGATGGAGGCGTTCTCGCGGCAGGCAGCATGGTTTGCCAGAGCCACCGCCTGCCGCCCACAGTTCACCACCCGGCAACTCTCCAGGGCGGACAAGGTCCTGCTCCACCGCCTCCGGCTTGGCTATCGCACCCTGGAGGAGCTGAGAGACGACTTTGAGAGTCGGCAGTGTGACCACTGTGGCCACCTCGCCCGGCATCCACTGAGGCACTACCTGCTGTCCTGCCCAGCCACGGCTCAGGTGAGGCAGCAGATCGGCGGCCCAGAGGACGACGAGGATAGGGCAGCCCTGGTGCTCCGGTGGGCACAAGAGGACCTGCCTCGGTTTTTGGCAGTGCCTCCTCCCCGCTGAGCGCACCACGCACCACGCACCACACAGCGGAACATGCAGCGAGGTGACGCGCCTCGTTCATAGGAAGTCGCTTGTGACTCCAGCGGCGGGCTGGTGCCCGCTCATCTCTTATGAATGTATAGATATAAAATTAGTATAAGATTGTAATGTAAGTTTAACTTAAGGTTTTATATAAGGCTAATGTAAGTTCTTGTAAGAGATGTAAATAAACTAAACTAAATTTCTCCAGATCGTAATAAGCATATACACAGATCAGCATCGCTCAGCTTGTCCCGTCCTGTGTTTATTGCTACATTAATGAAATATAAAATTGACAACAGGATAATAGAATGTGTAAAAAATATATATGAAAAAGATAAAACAAAAATCAAGATAAGGAAGGATAAAGAAATAGAGATAGAAATAAGCAGTGGCATTAGACAAGGCTGCACAGGGTCAACCACACTTTTCAAAATACTAACCTACATGATCATAGACAAATTGGAAGAAAATGGATTAGGATACAAAGATGAATGAATAAAACTAAATACCCCATTTTTTGCTGATGATGGACTACAACTATCAGAATCGTTGGAAGAGGCCAGAAGAAACCTGACAGCACCGAGGCAAATTAGTGAAGAATGTGGCCTGGAACTAAATAAGGAGAAAAGTAGCTTCATACTGTTTAACGTTAAAGAAGAAATAACAGAAACAGAAGGCGTGCAGGTAGTGGACCAAATAAAGTACCTGGGAGTAGAAATAAACAACAGCAAGAACTGTTTCAAGAACCATAAGAAAAACTGCATTAACAAGGAAAAAAATTTAGCAAACATGACGTATAGCATAATATTGAAGAGCTGCAACAGACTACTGAATGGAAAAACCTATTGGAAGTCAGTAGCATTACCATCTATATTGCATGGAGCAGGAGTAATAAATTACAACAAAGAAGAGAGGGTAAAATTGCAATGAATAGAAACACAGTGCACAGAAAATTCTGGGAGCAAGAGGCTATGCAACACTGGCAGGCATGAGAGGGGAAATAGGAGCATCTCTGGTCAAGACAAGAATCATGAAGGCAAGATTGGGATATGTCAATGGAGTGATGAAGGAAGAAATAAATGAATTGATACCACGAGTAATGCAGGAAACAAAAGAGGATCAAAAAGATAAATGGATGAAAAATTGCAAGTCATATATGATGGAAATTGGAAGTAGTCTTGAGGAATTGGGAAGAATGAAAAGAGAGAAATTGAGTAAGAAGATAGAGGCATGGGATACAAAGCAGTGGAAGGAAGAAATGGAGAAAAAATCAAGCCTGGTTATATATAGAGAATATAAAAAACAAATGGGAGGAATGTAAAATATGTATGATAATAGGCCAGAGTCAACATTACTCTTTAAACTCAGAACTAACAGCCTTGAACTGCAGGACAGAAGGAGACACACCGATGGCGACACAAAGTGCCCAGTGTGTGGGGCACAGGATGAGGACCTAGAACACTTTTTACTACAATGCCCGGGCTACAATATGGAAATAAATAAATTTTAGAAATTACAGCAGCCGTATACTGAAAATATAAATGACATAATAGGAAACATATTATTCAACTTTGAAAACCCACAAGAAATATAATTCACCAGAGATGTCTTGTTCACCTTCTGGAGGAAGAGAAGAAATAGGTTAAAGAACTTAACACCCAGCAGTAACACCACAAGCAACAAAAGGAATCAAGTAGCAGTATACCAACGCATGGGTGCCATTGACAAGGCACTATACCCAAAACACCATCGGAACGGATCGGTTTATCCCTGTGATGAAGCGGCCTACCTCAGCCTACCTTAATGAGGAAAACCGAGATAAGCTCACTTGGTAGTTATCCCAAAATTTTCCCTACATATAGTATACCTGAACCCAGCTGAAAGAAAAAAAAAAGATAAAAATGCACAAGACCACATATTAGAATAAGGGATTTTCACCTTTCCAACACTAATTCCAAGCCACAAGGGACTCAGCAGCAGGTCTTCAACACGTGCTCAGCAAAGGCTCAGCTCCCTCTGCCCCTGAATAGGCAAGCTCATCAGCAGTGAGCTTACAGCGCCGTGGCAATGCAGTAAATAATTAAAGTTTTGATCCGAGAAGGAATTTATGTTTGCGGCGAGAGTTCTTATGTGTGTGTGTGTGTGTGGTGTGCAGCCTTGTAGAGAGGAAGACAGAGCCAGACGGGTTCCCAAGTTATCGGTAACTTTCGCCTCATCAAGCTACCCCAGGACTGTCAAAGGCACGTGTCAAATGCGTGAAGGTACTGTGCATGCAGTGGTGGGAGAGTGAGGTGGGAGGTGTTTTTGAATTTTGACTAAAAAACATTGCAAATTTGTGGATCACCTGGCCACACCCCCACTCGCAGCCGGTCCCAGAGTTCGCGCATGCGCAGAAGAGTCCCGAAGTCATAGTTTCCAAGGGTAACGGTGAAGTCATCAATATAAACAACAAAGGTGCCACCTATTTGAAACCCAGTATGGCCAAGCAAATGATTGAGTTGAAGTGAAAACAGCTTTGCCAATAACTTTCCCTGGATATGTGTGTTACAAGAGAAAAGTAGTTGGTTCAGCGGACAGAAGAGGTACAGTTTTACTCGTTCGGAATTTCTTGTCACAGTTTATATACAATGTTGATACTAGTGTTGGAGATCAGTTATGGGTAGAATTTAGAAACATCCCTAGAGTTGTGTTTGGTTTTTGTTATATTTCGCCCTGTGATTCTCAGTACTATTCTCATGAATTTTTTGCAGCAATACAGGAGAAACTTAGCTTGTCTGATGCATTAAAAAATTACTTCATCATAGGTGATTTGAATGCGAGGTTTGGTTCATCAGTGAGAGAGCTGTTATCTGTGCTGGAGCCAAATAATGGCTGCCAATTGTCATATCCTTTGATAAATGATGATGTCAATGTAGCAAATCACAATGCAGGAATATTGGCAACTTTATGTAAGGACAACAAGTTAGTGGTGTTGAATAATCTAAAGTCTCCACATAACCACTTTGTGAGTAACAAGACGTATAGGAAGCGTGGGACATAGATATCAGAGCTGGACACGTGTATAACATCCCTAGGATTTTTAGATAGGCTGAGTGATTTTTGGGTGTTGCAGCGTAGAGACCTGCCATTGAATCATTGTTTGATAGGGCATCTTCCCTAGGAGGCCATGCTGTGTTGTGTAACAGATCCAGCAGCACTAGACATGTTAAGAAAGCAATTAGATACAATGTAATTGACAAACAAATGTTTATGTAACACATTTCTCAGATGAATGTAACAAGTGGTGACTCAGGTGATTTACCGGTTGATGTCTTGGAAAAAACGGTATCAGATAGTTTGTATGAAACTGTTGAAAGATGTCAGATTAGAGTTAGAGGAGACGATGTTGAAGAAAATGTTGGGCGATGGGAAAGGTTGCTCGAAGATAAAGATGACACACGAGTCTGGAGGGCTGTCAATTGGAAGGGTGAATATGGTAGCTCCCAAGGGAGAGGTGAACAATGCCCTAGTGATGAAGAATTTAGGAGACACTTTGAGATGATTCTGAACCCACCAAATGTTGTAAATCTATCTAGATCTGATGTTAACACTAATGTCACTATCCCACTGCTGGATGAGCCCATAGTACCCCACCAGGTGTGCGAGCAAATCAAGAGACTGAAGGTGGATAAAGCATGTGGGCCTGACGGGCTCCCTCCTGGTGTTTTATCATTGTTACCAGCCCAGTGGATCCTGACCGTGACCAGTCTTTTCAATAATGTTTTCCTGTCTGGTTTTTATCCTGAGTCATGGAGGAGGGCCACAAAGTGTTCACTATTTTCAAGCGAGGGGATAGGTCTGACGCGAATAATTACCGAGGAAGCAGTGTCGTAAACTCACTCGCCAAATTGTATGACATGGTTTTGTGTGATAGACTGAATCAGTGGTTCAGGCCGTACCGTGAGCAGGCCGGGGCACAGAGCAAGTGAGGCTGCCTGGAACATATTGTGACTCTTCGCTTGTTAACGGATATGGCTCGTCGGAAAAAAGTTCATGTTGTTTGTGACTTTTATTGATTTTTCAAAAGCGTACGACCTAGTTCCAAGGAGTGTATTATTCAAGGTGTTGAAAAGGCTGGGTTGCGGGTCGGTGATGTTAACAGCTTTGATGGTCGTGTACCGGATAACGGAGAGTGTGATTGGTGAGGCAGTCATGACAGCCACGCTCGGGGTGAGGCAAGGATCACCCACCTCGTGTTTACTCTTTGATTTATTTGTAAATGACCTCATTAAACTTGTTAAGGAACGATGTCGGTCAGAAGGGTTTCTTCAATGGCTACATATCTTGATATTAATGGACGATACTATCCTATTTTCTACAAGCACACTGTTACAAATTTAGGGTTTAGGAGGGGTTTAATGAGGGTTTACCTAGTGTCCCAACCAGTAAATCCTTTAAAGGTATAATACCAAAAAACTCCTTCAGTTTTATAGTAAACCTGTTCCTTAAAACTTTTTTCAATAAACCCTTTAAAGGTTTATTAGCAGTAAACCCCTAAAATAAGTATTTTTCTTTTTTTCTGTCCACCGAAGAATTCTCAACCGAAGGTAGAGTTAATGGACATGGCATGTGGGTGTTCTTAGGCCACTCGACGGTGCAGAAAGGTTTTGGTTTTCGTCGGGGATCGAACTCGGGTGACCGAGAACGCCAGTTGGAGACGTTCACCACTCTGCTACCGCCTCTCCTTATTGAGAAAACCCATTAAGTAAATTTTATTATTATTTATTAATATTATTTTACATTATCTTATTATATTATTTTATAATAAAATAATTAAATAATAATTAAATAATGAAATAATGAAATAATTTCAACATGAAAAAATAGTGAAAACAAATCCAGATCCAGATCTGATCCAGAAAAAAATATAAACGCGTAGGAAATCTACTGCTATTATATATGACAGATTGGTAATTGATGATATAATATAATATAATAGTAATTGATAATTGATAATATTCATTTGATCTTGATCAGTAATGAATTCTTGAAGCTTCTGCTGCCATTTCAAGCCAAGTAACATCTGGCAATGATGACAGTTGGCAGGTGTCGCAATCGTAGATAATACCGTTCACTAGAACACATGAATTGTACCATGATGAAGTACTATCATGAGTTCTTCTGCATCAATTTACATTGAAAATATGATTATCAATAAATCACAGAGACTAGAAACGTAATCTAGATGCTGTAAACAATTTTGTTTACCATATGTATAATAAACCCTTCCCATTTTTTTCACAGTAAACCCTTGTTAAACCTTTCATTTCTAAACCCCCATATCGTGGGGGTTTAGAAATGACGCTAAACCTTTTCTACACCCTATTTTTCACAGTAAACCTTTCTTATACATTTCCCTCATCTAAACCTTATAAGTAAACCCCATCGACTTTGCTAAACTTTTTATAAACCCTTAATTTCTAACAGTGCAGACAAGGCATGCTGCAAAATGCTGCTCTGGTACAACATTTTTGTAATGAGTATGGAATGAAGATCAACCAAAACAAAACCCTTTTGTTTGTGATTCACGGCGGAGCAGATGATGTCGAGCAACTGCGGGTGAACATAGATCACTGCGCGAGTTACCTGTACCTGTGTTCATCCTTCACCAGCGACGGCTCGGTCTCATCGGCAGTCAAGAACCATGCAAAAGAAAAAATTTGCCATGTTTTGAAGTTTGTGTCCTTTATTTGGAAAAATAATGACATCCCGTTTTAAATCTAAAGCGGCGGGTCCTTGATGCGGCATTGATCTCCTCCCTTTTGTATGGGTGCGAGTCATGGGTGGGTGCGGACTTGAAACCAGTCATTAAGCTGTACAACTGGGCTTTAAAACAGCTGCTGAGAGTGAGAAGAACAACACCCAATCTGGTGTGCTACGCCGAGTCGGGGTACCTGCCGCTTCCCGACCTGATTAGATATAAACAACACAATTTTGTCTCCAAAATGTGCACCGAGAGAGATATTTTTGATGTTGATCCGTTGATGTTTGTTATCAGTACTATTAGAGGATGTAATACACCTATAGGGAGGTTACTAAATGAGTTCGTGACAAATGATATCACGGATTGTAAAACAATAGAGGAAAGTGTACACAGACAAATTTTACAATCAAATACATAAAGATGTGAGGCTTATACGACCATAAATCCCAGTTTTTTAGTACATTGTATTTACAAGGACAGGCATAACATCAATGAATTTCACAGGATATCTTTCACACGCTTCAGAGTGTCTGGCCATAATCTGTGTATAGAGACAGGGAGGTGGAACAGGCGAGGCCGCAGTAACATCTCAGTGGAGGAGCGGCTGTGTGGGTGCGGCGGTGTGCAGACAGAGCTTCACGTGATGCAGGACTGTTCAGTATCGCGGCACATCAGAGATGCCTACCAGATCTATAGTATAAAAGACTTGTTCTGTGATCGATTTTCCCATGAAAATATATGTAAGAGAAATCTTGATATTCCTAAGTTGTATGTGTGATTATTTTTTTTGTTACTGGGGAACTGTCTGGATGTTTTTGTGATTTACAAAGTAAATTTGTGGACTACAGAGTAGATGATTACATATATTTCTGAATATGTATAGATTTGATTTTTTTCTTTTCTCTTAATTCATGTTTACATGTGTATTATTATTAAGTGTATAATGTGATTCCTGACTGTGGTCAATAAAAATTTCTATCTATCTTTCTATCTATATGTATGTGTGTGTGTGTGTGTGTGTGTGTGTGTGTGTGTGTGTGTGTGTGTGTGTGTGTGTGTGTGTGTGTGTGTGTGTGTGTGTGTGTGTGTGTGTGTGTGTGTGTGTGTGTGTGTGTGTGTGTGTGTGTGTGTGTGTGTGTTTGTTATTGTATGTGTGTGTGTGTAATTATTCCAAAAGGCAACAAGCATAGACTTCAAACAAATGTAACATAAGCATGAGGAGAAGCAAAGTTGAAAAAATTTAAGTTCTTTTAACTACATAATTTAATTAATCTTGTCATTCTCTCCTTGAGTTTCATCTATCATTTCGTTCTACCTTCGTCCCACCTTTCCACAACCCTTTCCTTACTCACTTTAGCTACCCATCACTTCTTATCATTGAACTGACACAATCCATCGTCACCACCCCATTTCTTTCTCTCTCCCCTTTCTCCTATTCTTCTAATCCCCATTCTCTTAAATTCCTTTTTCATTTCCTCCCCAGCACCTCTCTTCTTTTCAACAAGCACACAGACCAAAATAGATACCTTCTCACTCAAAAAAATTCAATATTTTCCACACTTCTAAACCAGCGGGGGAAAAAGTGGAAGGGAAAAGTACTTGTTTTCCTGCCACTCCTTCTCCTTTCCTACCCTCAGAAATACCAGTCTCATAACCATACGAGTCCAAATAATAACTCAACGCAAATAGAGGCGATAATAAGACTTAGGTGCTTAAAAGAAACAACTACCGCCCCTGTCTCAAAGTTGAGGTTGTGTATAGGTGGGGAAAAATGGGCATGTGGAGGATGGGGAAGAGAGTACATAAGGTAATAGAGTGGAAAAGAGAGTAAATATAGGGCATAGGGGAATACCTCAACATCTAGTGAATAAAAAGAAAAGGGAAGATGAAGGATATCAGATTTGTGCCATTAAAATGTGGTAGAGGAGGAAGGTATTAATCAGCGCTGTATAATAGAAAGACAATCAGGTAAGGAGGTGCTTTGTTAGCTCTTGAAGGCAGTAGGGAAAGAGAAGTGGAGAGGAAGAGGGAGAAGAGAGAGTTAAGATTGCCTTGATGTTCGAGAAAAGCAAGACCAAATATCAGCGTTGGAAGGGGTAAAAGCAAAAAGGAAAGATAGGAGAGACGAGAGAGAGAGAGGAGAGGGGAGAGACGAGAGAGAGAGAGGAGAGAGATAGAGCGAGAGAGAGAGAGAGAGAGAGGACGAGAAGAGAGAGAGATAGAGAGAGAGAGGGACAGAGAGAGAGGAGAGAGAGAGAAGAGAGAGAGAGAGGAGAGAGAGAGAGAGAGAGAGAGGAGAGAGAGAGAGAGAGAGAGAGGAGAGAGAGGGAGAGAGACACAGAGAGAGAGAGAGAGAGAGAGAGAGAGAAGAGAAGAGGAGCGAGAGAGAAGAGAGAGGAGAGAGCAGAGAGAGGAGAAGAGGAGAGCGAGACGAGGGAGAGACGAGAGAGAGAGAGAGACGAGAGAGAGGAGAAGAGAGAGGGAGATGGAGGGAGGGAGGGGAGGAGGGAGGGAGGGAGGGAGGGAGGGGAGGGGAGGGAGGGAGGGAGGGAGGGAGGGAGGGAGGGAGGGAGGGATGAGAGAAGAGAGAGAGAGCGAGAGAGAGAAGGAGAGAGGAGAGAGAGAGAGAGAGAGAGAGAGAGAGAGAGAGAGAGAGACGCAGGAGAGAGGAGAACGGGAGCGAGAGAGAGAGACGATCTTGAGAGACGGTTGGAGAGGAGAGAGAGAGAGAGAAGAGAGAGAGAGAGAAGATAGCGCGAGAGCGAGAGAGCGAGAGAGCGAGAGAGCGAGAGAGCGAGAGAGCAAGAGAGCGAGAGAGCGAGAGAGCGAGAGAGAGAGAGAGAGAGACTTGTTAAAGACGCAGAAATGTTGAAAGAGAAAAAGGCCAAGAAGAGGGGGAAGAAAATGAAGGACCGTGAATAAATAAGAAAAGAAACGAAAATGAAAGATCAATATTTTTAATGACGAAATGAAGACGGTAGACACAGAAAGGAAAATTTTTCAAAGGTAAAGAAAAATTATATTGAAAGGTTTTTGTAAGAAGAAGATGGATGATGGAAAATATGTTGTAGAAAATGGGCACGTGTAAAGTTGAAGGAAATATAAGGAAACAAAAATAACATTGCGCATGTATCACTGGTTCAGATTTTTGGAAAGACGTCATGGAGAGGAAAAAACAGTAAAATGGGGAAGAACGAAAGGGGAATGGAAAATAAATGCATTGAAAAGAAAACGAATACATAGATGGCAAGTAAATCTTTTTTTTTCTTCAATACAATACTTCAAACTTCTAGGAGACGTTTCATCATTCATTCAAATTCTTCATATGTTTGATATAATACTCTGGTCGTGAATCGCTGATATGTGTTTTATCCTATTTGAGTAAATTTACTTAGTCACAACAAATCATGGTGTAAATTGAGTGATTTTGGCGACAAGAGAAAGATATATTTGTGTAGATGGATGCGTAATGTTACCTTCCTGGATGATGACGTGAAAATGAGTATTACCGTGTGGGGGTGATAAGGGGGGGACGGTAAAGGGGGGGACAAGAATCCGCGCACCAGTGTTCTAAAGTAAAGGTATAGGTTTGGCCGAGTCCTTCATTACAACAAGTGTAGGGCGTGATGAAGGGTGAAAGCTTTTGACTGAAAATGTGATCACCTCGTGAGTGCATGTGTGTGCGTATGTGTGGTGTGTATGTTGGGGTGTGTGTGTGTGGGTTGTGGGGGGTGTTGTGTGTGTGTGTGGTGGTGTTGTGTGTTGGGGGTGTGTGGTTTGTGTGGTTTTGTGTGGGGTGGTGTGTGTGTTGTGTGTGTGTGTGTGGGTTGTGTGTGTGCGTGTGTGTGTGTGTTTGTTCCCCTCCCTCTCTTTCCTGCGGGGAAAAAGGGGAGAGGGGGGTTGGAGAAGGGATTAACTGTTCTATCACTCACCGTAATTTACTGTGCTAATGAAATTTGGAAGCCGATTGGCTAAACTTTGGGGAGTTAATTACTGGAGGGAAGTATTTCATTGACTCTGACGCAAGCGAGAGAGAGAGAGAGAGAGAGAGAGAGAGAGAGAGGGGAGAGGAGAGAGAGAGAGGAGAGAAAAGAGAGAGAGAGGAGAGGAGAGAGGAGAGGAGAGAGAAGAGAGAGAGAGAGAGAGAGAGAAGAGAGAGAGGAGAGAGAGAGAGAGAGAGAGAGACGAGAGAGGGGAGAGAGAGGGGGAGAGGAAGAGGAAGAGAGAGAGAGAGAGGAGAGAAGAGAGAGAGAGAGAGAGGAGGAGAGAGAGGAGGAGAGATGAGAGGAGAGAGAGAGAGAGAGAGGAGAGAGAGGAGAGAGAGAGAGGGGAGAGAAGAGAGAGAGAGGAAGGAGAGAGAGAGAGACGAGAGAGAAGAGAGAGGAGAGAGAGGAGAAGAGAGAGAGAGAAGAGAGGAGAGGAGAGAGAGAGAGAGAAAAGAGAGAGAGAGAGAGGAAGAGAGAGAGGAAGAGAGGGGAGAGGAAAGAGAGAGGGAGAGAAAATGAGGAGAGAGAGAGAGAGAAGAGAGAGAGAGGAGAGAGAGAGAGAGAGAGAGGAGACCCCACCTCCCTGCCGCGAGTCCAAAGAGCGTCGGGTTATAGTTCCCCACTGCCACAAGTCCTGAGCGCGGGCTTCCGCCCCCACCTCCCCCGAGAATGTACTCGCATTTCCCACAGGTACCCAACCAAAATAATCAAGCAGATAACTTCAATTTTCGACGACAAGAGCCCCTTTTGTCCCCGTCATCCCGACGCCCACAACCCCAGGGCGGCACGTTCAGCTAGGTCTGCCCAACAGCCCGGGACCGTTTTGAAGCAAAGCCACACTGCATGAAAAAGGGGGACACGGAGAAAACGATTTTGGGGAATGAGGTGGACACTGCCAGCGCACGGTCACACCCCCCGGGGAGTGCCGCACGCCCCTCGTCAAGAAAGGCAGGACTTTTTTTTTCAAACAGCTGTCTGGGGGAACAGGCAAAAAAAACGTTTGGGGCTACTTCACCCCCAAACAAGAGTTTTGGGTTTTCCCTGCCCCCATTCGACACCTCACGATAGGGGGCTGGACACCACCCCAACCCTTTCCCGCCCCCCAAATGACACCCAACACGTATCACCCCGGAGCTACACCCCCCAGCAGGCAACGCTTGGTAACTTACCTCATTCAGCTAACTTTAGGGGTTTCCAGACTAACGTCGGTGACCAAAACGTACGCCATGTTTTGCCACAAGTCTGACATCAATGCCACTACTGAGATCCCCCAAACTCCTCATGCTAGACAACTTTGGCCAGATGGGTGGTATCAAGTGGTTCCGAGGACAGACCCCAAGGACCTTTGGAGGAGTCGCTGGTGCTTCCGAAATAGCCCCCCTGACAAGCCCCCCCCGTCGCCTTTCCCTGTTTCACTGGAGATGAGTTTTTCAAATTGGGGAAACCCCAAACTCAAAGACTCCATTTGCTGTGCGGTGTTACGTCCAAGTGGAAAGGTGGTGAGCCCTTCACTACCTAACCAAAACTTAGATGCCGTCCCCAGCATCCGTAAGCATCTCATTTTTGGGTGATCTCAAACCAGTACCTTGCCAGGGGCCCGTTTGACAGCTGTTGAGGGGTTTTTGGATTCACCAATCACGTCGATTCCCCCCCCACATCTCGGGGTCTTCATTTGACCCTGTAATACCGATTTCCCCTGCAGTATGTGACTTGCCCCCCGCTAGAAAACAGTGGGTTTCCTCCGACCACCTGGCTGTTTCACCAAGATCAAGCGGGGCCATGACAGTGATGAGGCGTGACCGCACCAAACGGCTATGGGAAAGGGGGTTTGGGAGGCAATGAAGGAACACTAAAACATCGTGGTTTCACGTGTTTTAAGGTGACTTTGACACCAAGTGAAGAACTTCACAAAAATCCTGATTTTTCCACCAAAGAAGATTTGTCCCAATGCCAGAAAATTTAAGCTAAACGGGAGACCAGCCCTGGTTTGGCTTTAATGCAGAAAAGCAGCAGACAATAAGAGCAAGGCCTGGCTGCGATATAAGTCCCCCCCACAAAAGAAGACATAAACCCCAGCACAAAAGGCCTGTAAAAAATATGAAAAAAGCCCAGAAAGAGGCGATAAAACAATGGGGGGGATCAGCTCAAGGAAAGCTAACGGGCCACAGTGGGCAATAAGGATTGGTGGAGCAGCATCAAAAAAACAAAGTTCTTCGTGACGACAGCACCCACCTTTGACAGCACCTGTGGCTCTTTTGTCACAAGTACCGGGGTAAAGCTCAGGTGTTGTCTGCCCACTTCTCCTCCTAGATGACATTTTCCGACCCAGAACGGAAACCTCCTACAGCCCGGTTTAACCAAGGCCGCCCTAGGGAGCATCACCTTTACCACGGAGGGGTGTTGCAACAACTTCAAAAAGTTGACCCAAGAAAGCGCTGGCCCAGTAGTTCAGCCCTCACCGTTAAAAGTTTGGCCTAAAAAACTTGCTGTCCCTTTGCAACCATTTTTTCCGGGAGTGCCTTTTCTCAGCAGTGGCCCATCAAGTGAAAAGTGGCGAGAGTCTGTGCTACCCAAAAAAGAAGAGCAGAGGCGTCCTCAGAATTTTTTCCCCCCCATTTCCCCCTTTTTCCGTTTTTGGGGAAAAAGTTCTTTAATCCATCATTGCCTCCCAAAAAACACAATTTTTTTTGACGCTCTCCGCTTGCTAAATTTACGGCAATCGGCTTCCGACAGGGGAGATCTGCAGCAGACCTTTTCTCCTGCACTCAGCAGCCCGGAACCACTCCCTAGATCGGGCGAAGCACCTTCGCGTCTCCTTGACATCCGCTGGGCCTTTATAGGGTGTGGCGTCAGGGATCATACCAAGCTGAGAAGCCTGGAGGGGTCTGTGGGGGCTTTTTACACTCCGCAAGATTACCTCCCCTGAAAAAAACTCTGCGCGTGGTGGTGAATGGTCACACCCCCTCTGAAAAGCTTCAAAAACCCGGCCTCAAGGAAGTGTACTCGGGCCTTATATGGGAAAGTTTACTTCAAAAAATCCTGCAGCTGATTCCCGAGGCCAAAGAGCATACGCAGGGGCGACAGACCTCAATTTACGTGAGAGGAGGACCGCCACAACACAGTATTCGTATCAACCAGGGATGCAGAGCACGCCTCCCGGGGCGAGAGGGAAAGTCCCTTTGCACCCGAAAGACCCAAGCGGTCCTCACCCCCCGAGGCCCAAAAGCAGTCAACTGGGACCAAAAAACGCCATTCTCCCGGAAGGCAGGAAAAAAACACCTCCAGGGGTCAGTCAAATTTTTGGGGTGGGTTCGATTCTGGCCCCACTACACCAGCACGTCAGGAAGGTCACCCAAAGGGTGCTGCCTGGAAACGAGCTGCATCCGACGCGTCGCGCCCCTCCTGGACGTCAGGGAGTCGGCACACTACAAGTCACAAGTCCGCTCCCCGATGGGGAAAACTCGCCCCTCGCATGGTCCCCCTGCCCCCCGTCAACCTCCGCCCCTTTACGGGTTCAAGCCCCGAGCCCAGCGGGTGGCCCGGCGAAAAAACCCCCCAGGTGCTGCACAGATCATTCAACATCTCCCGCAGCGGGGCCTACGTGGCAAAGGGATTGGTCATGTACAAGGCTCACAGGATGCAGCTCCTACAACTAGCAGAGCTGCGTCAACCACGGGGCCAGGCCCCCCCACTCACCCCTGTGGTCCACAACATCGACCATCAAGGACTTGCCCTTCGCGAGGACGGAACATTACCTCCCCTCCCTTTCCTACCCCGCTATGGTCGACCCGGAACCCTTGGGGGCCCGCCGACGCACCTTTCCCCCTTTCCCTGCAGCCTTCAAATCGGGCGTAAATGCTGGGTGCAAGGGGGCTAACGCAATAGAAACATGTAATACAAAAATGACAAATATTTTTATATAAGAAAATGTTACATTAGTATAATTTTTGATATATGTGTATCAATATATTTGTATATTTTCTTTTTTATTTGTGTTTAGCTATAGGGGTTTGATAATTTCTTAATCACCGGTATCGTATTATTTTATAGTAGAGAAATTTCTGTACTTTTTTCCCCTATAATTTTTATAATTTGTCATGAATAAAATATAATACGCTAGAGATAGTCCCTTTGGGGTCCCAGTCAGGACTTTAGCACATCAATCCCTTCTATTTTCAAATGTTTTAAATTTAAAAAAAAAAAAAAAAAAAAAAAAAAAAAAGAGAGAGCGAGAGCGAGAGCGAGAGCGAGAGCGAGAGCGAGAAAGCGAGAGCGAGGGGCGGAGCGAGAGCAGGCGAGAGCGAGAGGAAGAGGAGAGAGATGAAGAGGAGAAAAGAGAGAGAGGACCCCCCACCCCCCCTGCCGCGATCCAGAGCTCGGGTTAAGGTTCCACTGCCAAAGTCCGAGCGCCCCGGTTCTCGCGCCCACCTGCCCCGGGGAAATCGTACTCGCATTTTACATATCCAACCAAAATAATCAAGCAGATAACTTCAAATTTAGACGACAAGGCCCCCTTTCTCCCCCAAACCCCCCCGGGGCGCCCCCCAACTGCAAGGGGGCACGATTCAGCTAGGTCTCTCCAACAGCCCGGGCACCCATTCAAAACTACTGCTCACTGCTGAGAAGGGGCACACGGAGAACGATTGCTTCAGGAAGTTTAGAGCGAAATGCCAGCGCCACGGTCACACACCCAGGAGTGCCCCCACGCGCCTCGATCAAGAAAAAGGGAGGGGCATTTTTTTTAAACAGCTGTCTGCGGAAAAAGGCAAAAAATAACCCTTTTGGTACTTTACTCCCTAAACAAGAGCTTTGCGTTTCCTGCCCCCCCCTTTGACACCCCACAGATAGGAGGCTGGACACCCCCCCAAGCCTTCCCGCCCCCTCACAAAAGACAGCCAAATCGACTCACCCCGGAGCTACCCCCCGCCCCCGCAGGCAAGCGCTTGGTAATTTTAATCATCTAGCAAAAGTTTGAGGTTTCCCAAGGGGAAAATAAAAAACGTCGGTTGGGAAAA
>JACEEZ010013697.1:0-23243 GCA_016584305.1 Chionoecetes opilio
ATACACC
The DNA here is from genome assembly GCA_016584305.1 of Chionoecetes opilio. NCBI lineage: Eukaryota > Metazoa > Arthropoda > Malacostraca > Decapoda > Majidae > Chionoecetes > Chionoecetes opilio. The sequence continues at coordinate 8 of JACEEZ010013697.1, forward strand.
GCGACACACACACACGTCCAGGCACAACAAACATACACACAACACCACACACACCGCGCCATATACACACGCACACGTCACACATCGCGCACCACACACACACGCAAACATACACACCACAACACGCGCGCAATACACCGCACATCAACACGCGCGACAACAACACAGGATCAATAGACTACAGGATTAATAGACTACAGGATTAATAGACTACAGGATTAATAGACTACAGGATTAATAGACTACAGGATTAATAGACTAATAGATTAATAGATAGTCTGTTGATCCTGCACACACACACACACACACACACACGTATTAGCTCGGAAAAGTGAAAAAAAAAGACGATTATAGTGTTCCAGGATTATGTATCACCAGAGAATCATATCAATTAATTATTTAATGAAACATATAATAATGAGGAATAAGTAGAGCTTATAGATAAATAAAAACAAATAGATAAAAAAAAGTTACATAAGAAAATAAATCAAAGTGACAATAGGTCTATAGGGAAATAAAGAAATAAATAAGTAAATAGATAAATGAACTATACAATAAAACAGTAAATAAATGAGTTGATTCAAATTATCTATCACTCTCTATCAAGATAAGCTACTTCATGTATATCCTATCTTAGTGAACTTAAACATTTATTTGCTATAGGTAGTATTCTTTCAAGTATACAGTTTAGAATCCCCTTCAACTTTACTTCCCATTTTCATATTATATCAAATGTTTTTTCAAAGGTATCTTTACCAGAGTGCTGCCAGCAAAGGGAAGAGAGGGAAACAAATATTTATGAAAAGATATACCAATATTTTAAATATTTTTACACAGCATACTACATAGATAAAGTAACACAGGATGAATTAAACTAACTACAGTATTATGTACTAACATACACGGAATAGCTATACGTTACTTCATCCTGTGTTGCTTTATCTATGTAGTATGCTGTGTAAAAATATTTTAAAGAATGGTATTTCCTTTCATAAAAAAAATTTCCCTCTCGGCAGCACTCTGGTAAAGATAAGAAAAAGTTTGCAGGAAGAAATATGTTACTTTTCTGGGGGTTTTCATAATACACCTTTTCACTCTCAAATTAGAACAACAGAACTTCAAAATAAAACAAATTAATTTCAAAATATTACTATTTTTTTATTTATTGAAATTCAATTATTTTAAACTGAAGTTCAGTTATTTTAATTTGAAGTATTTTAATTTAAATTTCAGTTGTTTTAATTAAACATTAGTTGTTTTAATATAAACTTCAGTTGTTTTAATATAAACTTCAGTTGTTTAATTTAAACTTCAGTTTTTTAATTTAAACATCAGTTGTTTTAATTAAACTTCAGTTGTTTTATATTTAACATCAGTTGTTTTAATTTATACTTCAGTTGTGTTTAATTCAAACTTCAGTTGTTTTAATTTAAACTTCAGTTGTTTTAATTTATACTTCAGTTGTTTAATTCAAACTTCAGTTGTTTAATTTATACTTCAGTTGTTTTAATTCAAACTTCAGTTGTTTTATTCAAACTTCAGTTGTTTTAATCTAAACTTCAGTTGTTTTAATTCAAACTTCAGTTGTTTTAATCTAAACTTCAGTTGTTTTAATTCAAACTTCAGTTGTTTTAATTCAAACTTCAGTTGTTTTAATCTAAACTTCAGTTGTTTTAATTCAAACTTCAGTTGTTTTAATTTATACTTCAGTTGTTTTAATTTATACTTCAGTTGTTTTAATTTATACTTCAGTTGTTTTAATTCAAAACTCAGTGTTTTAATCTAAACTTCAGTTGTTTTAATTTATACTTCAGTTGTTTTAATCTAAACTTCAGTTGTTTTAATTCAAACTTCAGTTGTTTTAATTCAAACTTCGTTGTTTTAATTTATACTTCAGTTGTTTTAATTTATACTTCAGTTGTTTTAATTCAAACTTCAGTTGTTTTAATCTAAACTTCAGTTGTTTTAATTCAAACTTCAGTTGTTTTAATTTATACTTCAGTTGTTTTAATTTATACTTCAGTTGTTTTAATTCAAACTTCAGTTGTTTTAATTCAAACTTCAGTTGTTTTAATCTAAACTTCAGTTGTTTTAATTCAAACTTCAGTTGTTTTAATTTATACTTCAGTTGTTTTAATTCAAACTTCAGTTGTTTTAATTTATACTTCAGTTGTTTTAATTCAAACTTCAGTTGTTTTAATTTATTACTTCAGTTGTTTTAATTCAAACTTCAGTTGTTTTTAATTATACTTCAGTTGTTTAATTCAAACTTCATTGTTGTTTTTAATTCAAACTTCAGTTGTTTTAATTTATACTTCAGTTGTTTTAATTCAAACTTCAGGTTTTAATCTAAACTTGTTGTTTTAATTCAAACTTCAGTTGTTTTAATTTATACTTCAGTTTTAATTTATACTTCAGTTGTTTAATTTATACTTCAGTTGTTTTAATTCAAACTTCAGTTGTTTTAATTTATACTTCAGTGTTTTAATTTATACTTCAGTTGTTTTAATTCAAACTTCAGTTGTTTTAATTCAAACTTCAGTTGTTTTAATCTAAACTTCAGTTGTTTTAATTCAAACTTCAGTTGTTTTAATTTATACTTCAGTCGTTTTAATTTATACTTCAGTTGTTTTAATTCAAACTTCAGTTGTTTTAATTCAAACTTCAGTTGTTTTAATTATACTTCAGTTTTAATTCAAACTTCAGTTGTTTTAATTTATACTTCAGTTGTTTAATTCAAACTCAGTTGTTTAATTTATACTTCAGTTGTTTTAATTCAAACTTCAGTTTGTTTAATTTATACTTCAGTTGTTTTAATTCAAACTTCAGTTGTTTTAATTTATACTTCAGTTGTTTTAATTCAAACTTCAGTTTGTTTAATTTATACTTCAGTTGTTTTAATTCAAACTTCAGTTGTTTTAATTTATACTTCAGTTGTTTTAATTCAAACTTCAGTTGTTTTAATCTAAACTTCAGTTGTTTAATCTAAACTTTAGTTGTTTTAATTTGAGATTCACTTGTTTTAATTTTAAGTTCAGTGTTTAATTTGAGTGGAAAAGTGTCGTACCTATGTAGTAAAATTATCATAAGGAAAATTACTGAATGAAATTTCACCGACTGTCCATGCATTTTCTAATCCAAAACCTCGAGGAAGGCAGAAGTTATACCTCAAAAAATATCAGACCAAAAGGCCCAAATAAGAACCCCAGGGTAATGGATCCAGGATATTTTAAAGGGAGGGAGGGAGGGAGGAATGGGGGTGATTTTGTAACGGTAAGGAGCTGATAATCAAAATTACAATTACGAGGCCTCAAGCTGAAGGAATCTGGGGTTATGGTGTGCAAAATTATCACAATAAGTGTCCATGTACAGGGAAATGTGCCTAAATCAATACAGTATTAATCTAAGCAAGTTTTGGGGGCATTCACTCTGCACAGATGGAGGGTTGTATGAAAACCACTTAATAAATAAAATTATATATGGTCATAATACCAAAACATGCAATGACCTAACAGCTCTTTGCCCTATAGCCTGTGTTCCCGTGGAATGTCCTCCCTGCGAGGGGGAGGTGAATGGAGAGTGTCGGCCAATCTTTGGATGCGTCCCCTAGGCTGATCAAGAAGCTGCCTGTGGAGTCAATGCAACCACCACCACCACCACACTAATGCAGCATGATATAACCTTAGCATATATAGCATACTCCTACTGATATAATATTATCCTTTTGATATGTGACTGTCCACTTTCTGAGGGCATTCCTGCATTTTCTGATTGACCATTCTAGGTATTAACTTGCCCTGTTCTGCAAGAGTGACTTTCAAAGTTTCCTTGATAATTCTGGTAAGCTTATTTGATAAACAATGTGAGGTTTGAACTCTTGTTACTCTTAAGTTTGGCACCGTCTGAGACATGATAATGAATAACCCCCAATACCTATCAGCCTTGAAGAGCTCTGAATACCTGCATAGCTTCTAAGTCACTATTATCACTACCATCATGAAAACGTTACTAGCAAGATATTACAAAAAAATTGCTTATATCAAAACTGCATTATTTTTAAGACAATTTCCCTATTGCCCTCATCATACTTTGTTTTAGTTTCGAAAATATCCCAAACAATGTTTGCCCAAAAAAGAAAAATGAAAACTATAATTATACTTAATTCTTACATGCTTTACACCAAAAAAAAATTTCAAAGCATTTCAAACTTGTTATGAAAGTAAACTTTTTGTGCAGGTAAATTTGTAAATTTCCCTCCAGTGTATGGAGAGCCACTACTCTGTTGCCCCGTGTTTTATTGCCGCGGTTCTTCGCCCTCGTCCTTAATCTTTTTAAAAGGATTTGTTGCCTTAGTTACCATAAACCCCGGCCCACCTTGACGTGGCCGGGTGTCGGGAAACAAAAAGCTCATCTTCAACATGGCACACATACCAAGCAAAATCATTCCGGGGATATCACTTATAAATAATTGTGTATGTGGAAATCAGACTAACTTTCCATATATATAGAAATACACAAAAATAAATAAATTTAATAAACCTATGCATTTCATGGGTATTCTTTCAGCATTACCTACTCTTAAGTATGCCATAAAGGATATACCCCCTGAGACATATTAAAAATGCTATATAAATGTTAAGAGATAATGTTAGACGAGATGTAGAAAATTAATGTTACTTTAGGTTCAAGAAACTAAAAAGTGAGAAATGCTCAGACACAGTGGCTTCATGTATGTGGGTAATGCTTGGGTCACGGTTTTCTTCATGAAGCTATAGTACACACCAGAATCATAGAAAACAGTGTGTAGGAGTTTTGAATGCGAAAAAGGACATTAATGAAAATAGGTAACAAGTATGTAGCTGTATGGCAGGGTTTAAAACAAGGGCAATACTGAAAACTTTAAAACTGAAATTAATAGAGAAGAGAAGGCATTTTTTTACAAAGAGTGGGTCTATGCGTAGAAAGGGTGGATAATGTAGAATGCAGGACAAATGTGTCTCACGGGATGCCAGGGGGGACGATGAAAACCTCTAAAATCATTAAGAAAAAATACTTTGCTCAATATACATATACTGTAGAGGGGTTTTTTTGTAAAAGGGGGCTAGAATTAAGGCTTTATAATTCAGATGAAGCAGCCCCCTTGTTGTATTTTTTGTGTAACAGAAAGTAAGTAATGAACAGCCCAAGAATCCAAAAGTAAGTCTGACACCTGAAACGAGAAGCTGTTGAGTCTTCCCTTGATACTTCTTGCATTAGTATATAAGTATAAGGGATAGAAAGGGGATAAGTATAAGGGATAGATAAGGGAAAGGACAGTACAGGAATGAGGGGAAGGCAAAAACTCCTTAAATAACAATCTAGTTTTTACATGACATGAAAATGGCACCGAGGAAAAAGTGACCATGTGATTTTGGAGTAATTCTCATGTTGTTCCCCTCACTGGAGCAAAGAAGAGAGAGAGGACATGAAAATGCTAATAAATAGTAAAGGTAAAGGGACATTGATGAAAAGACTTCTTAAACTAAAGCCAAATGGATTAAACTACCAGCTGATGAAGGTTTTGCAAAGAGTATTCACACTTTAAGGATAAATATGATAAAATGACTATAGTCTATTTTTTTTTTTTTACGAGGCACAAATTTCATTATTATAAGGTCTCATGCTTAAAATTATGCCTATGTTTACCTGATAATATGGTTAACTATGATAAAATAAAGCTGAAATTTAGAAGAACCGACTATTCCCTTCTCCTGGCATCAAATATCAGTCAGTAAGCAGCAAGGGGTCGGTCAGGATTTTTCACCTCGTAAAAAAAAAGACTATGGAACACGGGACCCCACGAGCCAGACCCAATCCTGTGAAAATTCAATTTAGGGAAGAACACACACACACACATATAAGAAGAGCAGGAGCGTTGGACCTTCACTCCAGTCAAGTCATGGGTGTCAAACTCCCGCACTTACGGCTCCTACCTATTCCCGGTGAAACAAATTAGCAAGATAAATTTAGACAATTTTTTTTCCTCAACAATAATACAGAAAGCTTCTTTCCATCTAGGTTCAAAAGTTACAGAAATATAAAAAGGTGGTTTATTCTTATACTAACTAAGTAAACTTTCAGTGCCTCATATAGAGTGGAAGATAAATAGATGGATAGACTTATAAATAGATCCATAGGTGCAGATACTGTATAGCACAAATAAAAAAATAGGGAAAAAGGAAGGCTAGGTCAATAGATGCATAGGCAGATACAGATAAAATACCTGTGATGGTGTAATGTTTTTATATTATTAAAAATCCACAACAAATACATTAACGGGAGAATTTATGAACCATGTACTGAAGCCACTCAGGCCAATGCCAAGCTGCTGCCGTTCAATATCTTGAATGATAATATATATATATGATAATAATATCTGTATGATTCAATAACCACTGCTATGGTTATGACTGAGGCTGTAACATCACTGAGTCCTGAAGCAGTGGTCAGTCCCTGGAACACTTTGGAGACATGTTACACTGCTCACGTAGGTTGCCAAATGGGGGGAAAAAGGATTAACCGATTTATTTCTGAACTGGTATGCATATTCAATTAATATATATGCATATTTCTTGTATTTGCTCCTGCATTTCACTCAAATATTTTTTAAAAGTGCGAATCCGATAGTTGAAAAACTGTTGAATAACGTATAAGTAGCAAAAAAGGCTCATGCGAATATATAGTGTCGGCATATTTAAGATTATCCAAAACGGTCAATAAATAATAAACACACGAACATAATAATCATAACATAAAGGTTCCTGAAGTGGCTGTTATGGCATTATAGATGTTAGTATTATTAATGGGAACATACTGGGCGGTGATTAGCTTGATGACGACTCCTGGGCGGCACACCCTCGATGTAGGCGGCCACCGAGTGCACTTCCGACGCCCCGTAGCGACACATCTCGTGGATAAAGTCGTCCTTCACAAATGGGTCCGCATCCCCAATCAGAGAGTAATCTATTAACACACACCTGGGGGAGAAGGGGGGGGGGGGGGGGAGAGAGAGAGAGAGAGGAGAGAGAGAGAGGAGAGAAGAGAGAGAGAGAGAGAGAGAGAGGAGAGAGAGAGGAGAGAGAGAGAGAGAGAGAGAGAGGAGAGAGAGAGAGAGAGAGAGAGAGAGAGAGAGAGAGAGAGAGGAGACGAGAGAGAGAGAGAGAGAGAAGGAGAGAGAGAGGAGAGAGAGAGAGAGCGAGAGAGAGATGAGAGAGAGAGAGAGAGAGAGAGAGAGAGGAGGAGAGAAGATGAGAGAGAGGAGAGAGAGAGAGAGAGAGAGAGGAGAGAAGAGGAGACGAGAGAGGAGAGAGAGAGATGAGGAGAGCGAGAGAGAGAGAGAGAGAGGAAAAAAAAAATTGGGTAAAATTATAAATAAATTCAACAACTGAAACAACAAGGTATGTCCCTATTCAAACCCCTTCTTTCACCATACACAGCACTCCTTCCAAAGTATTCCTGACACTCAGATCATCCACATCATATTCCTGTAAAATCTGGAACGCATGGCTCGCCTAGTGTGTCCTTCTACATACAAGAGATATTCAGTCACCCTAAAGAACAGTGCAGCATTTGAGTCACTCAGTTTGTTTGCTAAGATTCTTTTACCTTTCTATGCTCTATACACTGATTTCTTGACCCTGTTTTTTTAGCAATAACGTGACAACCTTCCTCATGTACTTTAGATTATAGCAAGATAGATTTTTGTGCGTTATACAGAAACTATACAATTCTAGTGGATTTCTGACCTTCATTTTTCATAATCATTCACAACACTTAGCTACCGGGGATATTGTGGCTGTAGATCAACATACATTCAACATTATTTTCATTTCAAAGCTACTAAACTTTATATCAATAGACAGTATTAGCATCCAAACACTCACACAATATAAAATGTATAATATATAATTACAAATACTCCCAAATATAATCACAAATACTCCCAAATATATAATTACAAAACTTCCAAATTCCACTCTGATCCCAAATAATCCCAAATATATAATCACAAAAATCCCAAATATATAATTACAAATACTCCCAAATATATAATCACAAATACTCCCAAATATATAATCACAAATACTCTCAAATACTCTCCAAATTACTAACTACTACCTCCCTCACTCACCTCATTACTACCCATTAACTCACTGACCTTTAGCCTCACAATATCAGTCTCCACCTGGTCTGGAATTTAGCCGGGATATGCACGGAACTCAGAGTGGAACTGGTCACGCCCTCAGCATCACGTACCACACCAGCTCACTCTCGGGGTTCTCCAGATGAGCACCTATAATGCCATAATATTGTAACGGTCAATCAACATGTTAAAAGTTTAATATATGGATAATCAACTTACCCTATGTAACACTCATGCATACATAACTCTAAATATTAGAAACAAGTAATGAGACTAAACAATCACTTGTCATAGAAGGAAGGGGAACAAAAATACATGATATGAAATTGGTAGTGTTGTCTTGTTGCTAAAATTATTATATTTCCTTCTGTCACTAAAATCATTACTATACATTAACTTTTAACACTGTTTTATATTTGTCACCAGCCTAACACGAGTATTAAGTCATCGCATCTCTTAGTACATTACAGCACAGTTAATGTTCAGTTCACAATACCTATTTCGCTGAGGTTGATGCTGCCTTTGTACTCCTCTACGATGGGTTTCCCTTTAACAACTCGCAGCGCATGGAATTCTTACAGAAGGTCTTCACGTTATTCTCCAGGGAGGGTATGGCTTTCCGCAGGGCCCAGCTGCTGACTGTGTTCCGCACCCTCCGCAGCACCCAGTCAGCGTCCTGTGCCGCCTGTTCCCGGTATCTGTCTCACAGCAGATATCATCAACATTATGTTGCAATCATTGCTGCATGAAAATATAAAAAACATTCACCCTATCATCCATTCTTACAGGGCATATGTAACATGCTCTGATGCAGAAACTCAATCAAAAACAACTGGACAGCAAACAATAACAACCAAAAAGATCATAGTCAATTACAGTGGGTATTTTAGTTTGATGTCCAGCAAGGTTCGTGCTTTGCAATATTAGCAAAGATTCCAAAGTGTCACAATATTCAATCAATTGGAACTTTAGTGATGACAGACTTGGAGGTATGGGCATAGGTCAACTTCCCTCAACAATCAAGTGACTATGAATACATCAAGCATTTTCTCTGTGTAGAAAGTTTAACCATGATAAGTTGCAATAATAATGAGATGTAACAGCAATGCTGGACTTTCATAAAGTACTTACAAATTTGAATTTTATATATTTTTTTGAGTCAGCCGTCATATCAGGAATGGTGCCCCTGACAGGCAGCACTCCATGGCCTTCAGAGGCCACAAACTCATGCAGTGCCCGGGCCATGATCCAGAAGGGCCGGGTGGGGGGGCTGGGCGTGATGCCGGCCGCCTCGGCCAGCAGCGCCTGCACGCCGCTGGGGATGCCGGTGGGCAGCAGGGACGTGTTCACCGCCTTCACCGCCTCACCAAAATTCTCCTCACCTTCACCATTTTCCTTTTCTTCATTCCTAAAGGAAAAATAAGTTTAGGTCAAAACCACAAACTGAGCTTAGATATCATTAAGCACTTCTTGTCAACATCAGCAATACAAAAGAAGCATGAAAACATCTTATTCATCACCAAACACCAAAGTGCTTTAAGCAATTCAAGAATAAGGATTTGTTGGGCATGTTAAAATAAAAAGTACTGAAAACATGAAATATTCTTGACTTCTCATTTTACAATATTTTTTTGTTCTCAAACAACATACCAGTTTTTAAAAAGCTTTATGAATAATTTCTTTTCTTTGTAATCTTAGGCGGCACTCCATGTTCCTGGTTCCACTTTGAAGGTACTTGTACAGCAAGACCACATAGGGCACGTGTGAGTGTTCCTTGTCGTCCATGGCGTCCAGATCAAGACTGTCCATGTACTTCTCCAGCGCAGGGAACGGCCGGTCCAGTCGCAAGTCTGGAATCTCATTGTCTGGGTGGCTCTCAATGACTGTGTGCTCCTCCATCTTAAAGGGATACAATAAAGGCGATGTAGGAAAAGTTCTTGCGGGTAGTAATCAGGGAAGAAACAAATAGTAACGGATTCAACTGGAAAAACTTACAATTTAAAAAGAAATAGGGAGAAATGGTTCACAAATGGGTGGTAAATGACTAGAATGATGGAATAGGGAGCTTTAAAAGGAGGTTAGACAATTTCATGGATGGGGATGAAAGGTGGATGGAGAAGTACATGGACAGTCTTGATCTCATGGCCTCTTGTAGCTTCCTGATGTTCTTATCTGAAGGAAGGATTCACTGAGGCTGCCTGACATACCTTCACCATCAACAGCGCTATTCTCAATACAAAGGTAAAGTTTTCCTACCAATTCCTGGGATAGTGATAAGATATAAAATACTTGATCTATCTAGGACACTTTGCAAGTACCAACTACAAGGTTATTGATGTACAAAGCGCCACCACACAGGACGAATTTGGTGGACTCGAACCGCTGACCGAATGGCGCAGTGACTCTGCAACACCAGTCCGTGATTCTACCAACCGCGCCACCCTGGCGGGTCTGGGATAGTGAATGGAGCTTTACATCATTAGAAACAACATTCCACTATATGAAAGCACAACTTCCTAAAGCTACTGGACTTAATTAACAGCGTCGTGTATATATAATTAGGCTTTGTGCTACTTTATACTCTATAAATTTATAAAATAGTCTCAATATGTTCTCTCTCTCATTTCTGACATATAACTACCCATAGACCACTGTATACCTGGACTGTTCACGCGACAATGTTTTGAATTGCGGGGCTGCATAGGGGCCCGCGGGGCGCCCGACAAAGAGATATAGTGGTCTATGGACTATCATATAGACTGGTTTATCAGTATATATGGTATACTGTAATCTTCGTAAAGTTTGTTCTATAATATTATCAAATAAAAAACAGTAAAACACGCTAAAGAAATGCCATTACGAGACTATGAAGAAATATGCATGAAACTTAATATTCACTTAACTCTTCGCCATTTAAAACTTTGCGAGTCAAATTTTATTATGAAGGGTATCAATAGAAGCGCAATTTTATAGCTTTCCATTGATGTATTTCGTATCTGTTAAATTAATTAGAACCATGCATAAATTAGCATTAAATAAATAAATAAAATCATCAATCGGGAATTTTCCCGATTGATGATGTTATTTGTTCACTTATATATTTCATTTTCTGATAAATAAATTAGTACCATTTATAAATTAGCGTTGCCTAAATAAATAACCTCATCAATCGGGAAAATTACCCGCTTGATGATTTTATTTATTTAGTTAACGCTAATTTATGCATGGTTCTAATTCATTTATACAGATAAAACGAAATATAGCAATGGAAAGCTAATAAAATTGCGCTTCTATTGATACCCTTCATGATAAAAGTTGACTCGCAAAGTTTTAAATGGCGAAGAGTTGAAGTGAATATTAAGTTCATGCATATTTCTTCATAGTCTCGTAATGGGCATTTCTTTAGCGTGTTTTACTGTTTTTATTTGATAATATTATAGAACAAACATTTACGAAGATACAGTATATCATATATACTGATAAATCAGTCTATATGATCCGTATATATATATATGAATCCGAGCGGCCCTCCGACTTCGGGCCCTTGCGCGACAGGCCGATATTCCGTGCGCAGTCCAGGTATACAGTGGTCTATGAACTACCATATAAACAATAACAAAGTAATATTGCTATATGAAAATGTTATATAATGTACAGCTGCCAACTAGATTTATTTTGGAAAATAAGATAAAAGGATGATAAAACCTTGAGTGAAATGTATAAAGGCAGAGATGTCTGCGGATTCTTTCATTTGTTGTGGTCCTCTTATTGGAAGAGAAAAAGCACACAAATACATCCGTGCCATTACCATTCCTTGCACCGTAACAACATTACATACCTCTTGAATACACTGTAGTTAATGCTTAAAGAACACATCCACTATTTTCTTTCTACATCAAACTCCAATACATCCAAGGAATGTTGAAATAAAGAATGAATGGCGCCTTTCTCACTGCATACCCCTGATTATGCCAATCATGGCCATACTGCGAACCCCACTTGAGGGTGACTTTGGCCTCCATAACCTTTTGGAAACCTAGTGCAAGAAGTGTGCTGCCAAAGACATAATCTTGTATAAATAAAGCTTAGAAAGATCACATAAAAGTATTTCTAGAATATATTTTCTAAGTGTTAGCAGTACAGTAAAGCTAATGTCACATTAAAATTTTATATCAGAATACATTCTTTCACTACACCAGACAGTTAATCTCACCTTTCAGCAGACATTTGCAATAACACCACGTGAATGGCGGGAAAGTCTGGCTGTTGTCTAGTATCGCACGCACCCCATTCCCTGACCACCCGCGCACGTCCTCGTGCCTCCCACCACGCGCCTTCACGCCCAACACACTCCCGGGTTCAGCTCCGCAGCAGTCGGCGGAGGGCCCCTCGACACCACGCTAGCCGCCCAATGCTGGCTCACGTTCCACAAGAAACTGCAACACAATTACAAAATCAGTTAGAAACAAATGTCACCCACTATTGATACACCTATATATTGATTTTTTTTTCACGGCAAGTGTTTATACACTTGTTAACAATGTCAGGAATTCCTCCACTAAATTGGTAAAAAAAAAAAGGTATCCTCAACCCACTATCTCCATGTAGACACTTTCTTCTTCGTTCTTCATCATATAATACAAACAACGGTTATTTTTACGTCTATCCTTCTCTACTTCTATTGTGGGATGGTGGTATACTGGCATTTTGTTATTTGATATATTCTCCAGTCTCAATGACAATGTGCCTCATCTGAATGTAGAGGTCACATATATTTCCCACTGCCTTACCTATTAAGAAAATCGAGTCTAATATTTCCCCACTAGCTTGTTACCAAAGCATCCTGAGGGGCAAACCTAGCATCCTCAATGATTGTAATTGCTCCCCAGGCCCTGGCAACACCAATGAACTTCAGGGTTTCGTCCCTAGGAGGCAAACTGGCATTAACAAGACACAGTGGCCTCGCCTCCAGTGACGCCTGTCTCATGTGTCACCCCAAACTCGGTGGGCAAAAAGATGACATGTCAAACGCCAAATTGACTGCAACTTGAATCTGGCAAGTTTAGAAAATCTTTAATTATTCTTATCAGCCGTGAGCTTTGCAGGTAGCAAGTCGCTGCCTCTGGACAATACAGCGCCCACTATTCAATATGCACTATCCTACACTGTGTACGACATAGAGCCACTGCTCTTCCTAAAACCAATAAATTGTGTGGTTTGTTGTTGTGGTGGTAATGGCGTTTGAGGGCTTAGGTTGCCGTTTTTTTTGGCAAATCTTTCGTTATTATGGGCACCACTGATTTTGTGTAGTGGAGAACACTTTATTTTTCTGAATGTTTTTTTGATGTTTTTTTATGGTGAGATTTATAATCTGTGGTCCCTTCCTTTTAGGTCGAAAATCAATGTGTTTTTGTTTTACCCCACGTCTAACCTAACATAACCTGATTTAACCTAATACACAGCTTCTGGATGATCTAACTAGTTTCTGAAATAGAGAGGGAGGAGTTGATGCAGATAAAAAATACCGAATATAATATTTCCACCAAAAAAAAAAACAAGAGCCAATTAAAAAAAAAAAAACATCATAAACTCATCAGAAAACAATAGTATTGTGTGTAAAAACAGTAGTGCCATTACGAATTTACCAATTTGGGGGGGGAACAAACCAGTTGCATTGCCTCCCCCACCCAAAAACCGACAGTTCCCCACCATTCCCCAAGCCGGTTGGCTGGGAGGAAAGAGTACTAAAAAGGTGATTCTGGAGTTTGGCTGAAACTGCATATTACCAGGGTGATTTTACTGGTTGTCCGAAAAATTATCGATAGTTAAATGAACATCAAATCTATAGTATCTATTAAAGAAAAAAAGAAAAAAAAAGTCATACAAATTTGTGAGAGTTTAGCTTTTATGTCTATAGTACCAAATTGATATTTCTCCTTCCTTTACGACGACAATGTAGATTGTTCATTTGCGTATAGCCAGTGTTCGGTAAGAAAAACTGACGTTGTAGATTGTCCATGGATACTCTAGTCTGCGTGTTGAATATGTTCTCGTGGTTTTGCGGTTGCTTACCAAGCGCGGTCCTAGTTGTTCTGACGGTGACAGTGACCGAGTTCCGGCTGGTCTTATATTACGTTGTTCTCCGCCTAAACATAGGTATCCAGCCTGGCGCGATACTAGTTTATGAATGGCTGTTAAAGAATCTCGAGTGTTATATTTCTAACTGAAATAACGCACAATACTTATGGGTAGAAATGATAGTTTTTGGTTCCGGACAACGCCCGAACAATTATTTGTTATATCAAACAGACAAAAAAAGAAAGAACATAAGCAAAAGGAAAAGAGTACCTATCTAGTGTGTGTTTCGCAGTCATATCTATACTATGTTGGTAATGGTTCAGTAGTGAGTGGCGGCAGACCCCGTTTGTAGTGATATTCCCGTTGACGGTGACTATGCCCTTGGGTTGATTACCTTGCGAGTGGGCGGCGTGCACTCCTGAGCTTTGCTGTTCAGAGAGCTAGCTCGATATGGTTATAGTTCGTCTGTCCGTGGTTGTTAGAGTTGGTCGTGCGCGGGATTATCGGCAACGATTGTCTGTGCCTCCTAGCGTGGATGTAGCTCCTGCGGTAGTATTTCAGTAAGATAATTTTATCGTCTGAGGGGCAACCCTTTGAATAGATAGGTCGGCCCTTTATTGATCACTTGTGTGGGGTTAGTCCTAGGGTTGTGTCGCAGGTCACGAGGGCGTGAGGCTAGCTTTGATACTTGGCTGTCTGATCAGGGACGGCACAGGGGAGGGCTTGCGGGCGGATGTTGATCGGCGATGTTGTTGGCATGCGAGTGGCAGGTTCGGCTACTGTGGTGCTGATGGACCGCCGTGCGACCCGTTCCTACCTCGTTTAGACATAGCCTTATGAGTTATAGCGGGAGTAGATGTAGTAACTGTCCTACGTGGTGGTCTAGTGGATCTAAAGCAATGTTTCTGCACCATGGGGTGTGGTCAAACCGATAGTAAATAGGGGGATTAGGGATATTTTATAGCTGGATGATGATGGCTGCGGCCGAGCGGCGGGCAAGAGTGACGAGAATACTGCCGCGGATCCCCCATATCACAAATATCACCATTTTAACACAACATACCCACCGGCTACACCAATACACTAGCACACAGGCCCTTATTTTATATCTTACTATCTGATAACATTAACAACTTAAAACGCAACAGTCAAAAGAAACGAGAATTAGTTTTAGATACGGGGACAGAAGCGAGAGGCAGTCTGGCATGCCATTCTTCCCCGAAATATGTATCGCTGGCTTGTTTTGGTCGAGAAGTTTGAAACTGTTCGTCATTGCTGTGACGGATGGCGCCTTACAGTCCAACCTGCCTACTCGTTTAACACCTACTCGAGGAGCTTTCCAATCAGCTTTGTAGCTTCCTCATTAGAAGTAGTATCTAGGTAGTGCGAGAGCAGTTGTTGCTGGCCATACTACCCCTACCTTCCGTTGCTGCTCTCTTCTTTCGCCCAGGGTTGTGAATTTTTGTAGGGGCCACATGTCGTACTGAGCCACCAGAATTTCATACGTATTTCGATTGATTATCGTACAACCTTAGGTAAATCATATAGTCAGTAAAATGACTTTATAATTTTAGTAATATAAACTTTTATGACTTTATAAAACTTTGGTAATTTTTACTCACCCCAGTTTTTGAAATGTCGTAACGTTGGAGTTTCAATCTCGTTATTGAAAATAGACCCTAATTTTACACATCTCGTATCATCGGATTCTCGTATATCGATGCTCGTATAACGGGACCTCCTGTATATCTATATATTTATCACTTTTTACCCGTATTTCTGCTTCAGGGATTAAATCCCGCTAATAGCTTGAACGTTTTCGGCCCCGTTAGGTTTAGTTACGTAACCAATGCCCATGTAATTTGTCAAACTGCGTTTTAGTGTTTTGGGACAGGCAAAAAATATGTTAGTCATAAAAGAACCTTTATTCTTCCTTTTCATCTATTAAAGTGGGAACGTATAGTTTCCCCCCCCCCCGGAAATTTTCAGTCACGAGAGTACTCAGTTTGGTTTTGAAGACAAAAAAATTTGGTTGACAGTACCTAAAGCAGTAAATTACATCGGTTTATAGACTGTGCCAATGCGAATTTCTCACCAAAAACACAACCCAAGTCGAAGTGGAACACTTTGCATGTGTGGGACATTTTCGCAAACAGTTCCACTGAATAGATGAAAGGAGCTAAGGGTATATATTTAATTATTGGACATAATTTTCACTTGTCGCGCAAACCCTGCTACAACTGTAGTTCAGTAAAATGTATTGTAAAAGGGCCGAGTTTCACGTCGTTTTCCTAGAGACACAACTTATTTTTTTCTTGGCCTACAATAGGTTGCTTGTTTTATTTTGCGCAAAAAAAAAAAAATAATAATAATACAAAAAAAAAAAAAAAAAAAAATCTAACCTACCTTGTTTTAATGAACCTAACTAACTTAAAAGTTTTTAATGAAACTAACTAACCTTACAGGTTTTTAATGAAACCTAACCTAACCTTACAGGTTTTAAATGAACCTAACCTAAACCTTACCACAAAATATACTTTTTTTTTTTTTTTTTTTTTTTTTTTTAGTTTTTTTTTTGTTTGCGCAAAATAAAACAAGCACCATTAGAACAAGCAACCTATTGTAGGCCAAGAAAAAATAGTTTTTTGTCCTCTGAAAACGAACGTGACACTCTCGTCCATTATAACCAATGTATGGACATTGGCTATGTACCTAAACTAACTTTTATAATCAGTATTTAATCCCGGAATGGCAGAAACCAGGGTAACAGCTAATAAATGTATATATTGGTTATTGTAATATCAAGATACATAACTGGAACTGTCTGCCGAAAAATAGGAACACTCGCCGACGTTGAAAAATAGGACACACCACGGCGGCGAAAGTTCCAGGTACCTTACATCTATCCTGATGTGGCTATCCTGGTAGTGATACCTTTGATACCTTTGAAGAATCTTGCCCGTTAATTCGCGAGTTGAGGTGGTCCTCCACTCATTCCCAGGTGAGTATGTAGCTCCCTGTTCCTTACCATCCAGGACCACTGAAGGTAAAGTTGTTGTCATGGGAGCTACTGTGTAGCCTGGCGTGGGTGGTTGTCTGGGATGTCAGCCAGCCACTTGTCAGGTGATGTTTGAAGGTGTCCTGGTGACGCCCGTCTAGGTTCCAGATGGGTCTTGGGGCACAATTGGAAGAGCGTACACCATTGTGTGGGAGAAGCTGTGGTGTTGAGTGTTTGTAGTCGCTTTAGAGGATGCGCATGTACCCTGTACATAGCACAGCCTTCCTTTTCTGGGTTTTTTTTTCCTCCATGCCTACTTTTGGGCCAGCCCCCTCCAGGAGTTTTCCAACATATATTATGATTACCTCTCTCGTCTGCCTGCAAGAGTAGAGCCCAGTCTGTGCAGCCTCTCCCAGTATTTGAGGTGCCTGAAGACTCTATATCTTGTTTTGGTATAGTCCTTTTTGGTGCTTCCAGCAGGTTGATGTCCTTTTTTTTGTAGGGTGACCATAGTTGGCGCAGTACTACTCTAGCCTTGGTCTTACTAAGGACTTCCATATCGTCGCATGGCAGGATTCCTCCCTTGTACGAATGTTCTCAGGACCATCCTGCTAGCTGTCGCGCTGATACTGGGTGATGTGGTGTATGTAGGGAGAAAGTTCATCGCTGCTTATATACCTCCCAGGTCTTTTGTGAAGTCTTTTGTTGTATGGTTGGTGTTGAGACATATATTGATGGTTGGTTCTTTATAAAGTATTTCTGCCATAGCTAAGAACTTCAAATTTTTCTCCGTTAAATTCCATATTGTGCTTTCGGGCCAACACTCTAATTATTGTATTGAGGTCCCACCTGCGGTAGATCGGTGTCTGGTGATGTTTTTGATTTTATGCCGTATCGGGTGTCCCGTCAGCAAATGAAGTAGCAGTGTAATATCTGAGATCTTGTCATTGTCTGATATCATGGATCAGAAATATATGGGCCAAGCACAGATCCTGGGGAACACCACTTATGACTTACACTGTGATGACTGTTTACCATTTATGGTGACAACTTGGTGCCTGTTGGTGAGAAAACTGTGGGATCCATCTCCCTACGACTTGCCAGTATGCCAAGGTTCTGAGTTTGTGGGGAAGAATGCCATGATCTTACCTTGTCAAAGCCTTGTCACAGTCTAGTAGAACTACATCCCACATTACTCCATCCTGAAGTTCTTCTTATATAGCTTCATAGTGTTTGTGAAGCTCTGAATCAAGACCTGCTCCTCTTCTGAAGCCATGTTGTCCCATCATTGAAGGCCCCCTCTATTCTTCCAGTGGTTCACCATCTTGGCCTCAGTATCCTTTCAAAGATGTTGATGACGTGTGATGAGAGGACCACTGGTCTGTATCTGCTTGCCTGTCCCTTGTTTCCTCCTTTATGTATGGGTGTATTGTCCCCAGCTTGAGTTCATTGGGGGACGGAGCCAGTGAGGATGATGGAGCTCCACAGCATCTTCAGGGGTGTGGCCAGTTGTTCCCATACAATTTTTTCAGAAACACAGTATGTAACCATCTGCTGTGTCCTGCTGCTGCTTGCGGGTCGATGTGCTTATTGTCTTGGATTATGTCTTCCCTGTTTTTATCATAATTGTCGTGAGCAGAATGTCAGCCACTTTTCCTTTCGCTAAAGAAGTACATGATCGTTACCCGTTTCTGAGTATCAGGTTTACTACACCCTCTCTGATACTCAGTCTTAGCATTTCTGCCATTTCCTGTGGCCATCTTCAATGTTCCCCGTTTCTCTTTCAGTAGAGGGCCACCGATGTTGTGCTGGTCAATCGTCTTCTTGGCGTAGGAGTAGAAAATTTTGGAGTTTAGACTTTTATATTTTTCCACGCAACGTTGTTCTTCTTGTTCTCTCCCTTTGTAACGTGTTATTGAGCAGTGCATCTTCCAGTAAGTGGTAGCTGACGTTGTATGCTTTTTCTGCCACGCATAGATTACTTCTTTAATTTTCTTTGTCAATTGGTTCCTCTTTTTCTCATATTCGTCTGTCCCTGGTTTTGTTGTTTCCTTCCTGCGACCGCCTGAGGGAATGTGTTCCTTACAAATTTGCAGGCATTGCTTGGATGAGTACTTCGTACATCTCGTGGGCTTCCCATTCCACTAAAGTGTTTTCCCATTTTATGGCATCTAGTTCTTTCGACTTTATCCCAGTCAATGTTTCTTCATAAAAATTTAATGCATGGACGATCCTAGCCTGCTGACGTTGTTGTGTTTCTTGTGTAATATTTCTGATGCTTGGCCCTTGCTCATGGATGAGGTTATGGTCTGACATCACCGTCTTCTCAATGTCATAGTGTTACCATATTAATCCTCATATCTATACCTTTTACCAGCCGTACTAACATTGCCACTGTTGATATAAAACCAACAAACAATGACTTTCCTTATAAACCAATCCAACCACTGACAGTCCGCCGAAACAATAACAAAGCCTGTATCGCCGCACACCAACACAGCAACAAACATCAGTAACAAACACAGCACAAGCACACACCACACTCATAACGCTTTGGGGCCCCACCCCCCCCCCCAAAAGGGGGTGGCTTGCAGAGTTGCCCCGTACAATATTCCTAACCTTCACCCTTAACTGGACGGTCCGTATTTCTTGGCTTTGTCGGTTGTTCGCAGGGAGCCGGTACGTCACCTCCATCATCTTGAGAGTTGAGCTGATTTGATCGAGAAACACGCGAAGTAATAAACAATGGCAAATGTTACGTAAGAACTTTATCAAAATGAGGTAAAGCGGCTATCACCCGCGGTGCGTTCCGTCGGACTGTTTTCTCGAAACCTTGCCATTTGGTTTGACTGTTTTGGTCGAACTTCGAGGGTCATTTCGCCGAACATGTGCGATGAAATGGTTTTTGTTGAATTATACAAAATGTTGCACATTTCGTTCGAACATACTCTGCGGTTCAAAAATAATGTCTATACTTTTCTGTAAGTTATACAATAGTGTTAGCAATTATTAACATTGAAATGAACACCATCATATAATACCGTTTACAGTAAAATGAATACATATCAGTTCTATATATATATGTGATAGATTTTCAGAAATATGAAGTTGATTTATGTTTGTTTTACATTTTGCGTAAATGATTCACTACTAGTAGATTATAGAATATGGAGATCTGATAGATAAACGGGGAGATAATGGAAATTATGCGTGTGGTTTTGACTGAAATGGGATGTGAATGAATGAGGTAGTTGAAAGGACAGGAGAGAAATGGATTGTTATTGCTGCTGGGGACTGTATGGTGAACAAGGGGCGATGATTGAGACGGTGGAAAAAGTTTGGAAAGAATGTGCTGTATGCAAATAGACAATACCTCAGCTTGTATGTAGTTTGTTTTCTTCTGTTTTCCCTTTGTGTGGTTTTTTTTTATTTTCTAACAGGAGCAGCCGTTTCAAAGGCCTGGCCTATGAAGAATGGCGCTATGAAGAAAAGGCACCTGTAATATCAAAATCAGGTAAAAATGGAACAAGGACTGCGCGGTCCTTTTCTGAGACACGGGACTACATATGGTATTATTTTACAGTTCTAGGACCGAAATTCCTACACAATTTGGCAGTGTGTTTCTAGAACATTATCTATATGCTTCCGATCGCAAATCCTTTACTTTTGGATATTGCCTGTTGTTCATGCATTATGACAATTTCCGGCAAATATGTCATAGGTAGGCGAGACAAGAGTTTTACGTCCGCCACACTCTTCTTCCTCTTTGTGACCTGCATATCGCCCGATCTGTTCTTTCCTTGCCTCGGACACTTTTTTAATGCAGATTTGGCTTTAGGGTTAGGAGGTTTAAGTGTGGACTATGTTAGGTTAGGTTTAATTACGATCTAAAGGGTGGGGTTAGGTTAATTTTTATTTTCATATCATATTCCACTTCTTCCTATTAAAAATGTCCTTATATCTCCGAAGTAGTGATTGCGACGGAATTCGTCAAGAAAAGTTTTTAGAATCTATAAGGTGACCAGGAAACCCACACTCCAATTGGTGTAGGTATTTCGTCCTAGTGTAAACCTTTCCCCTAAGGTTAGGTAGGTTTAGGTTAGGTAAGTAGCCACGGTTCCCTCCGAAAGAAAAGAATGCAGGTCCCAAGAATAGAAGAGGGAGGGGCATTTTGTAAACAAGGAAACTTATTCTTCCTCCACCTAAAAATGTTCATATCTCGAACTATTGATTTGCGACGGAAAGCCTCAAGGAGAAAATGTCTCTTAGAATACAATAAAGTAACAGAAACCATGCTCCGCAATTGTTTAGGGAAGTTTGGTGCCATCCTAAAAATTTACCATTTTTATTTTCCGGAAACCTAAAAAGTTGTTTTTCTTCCACCAATCCTAGAGTCACTTTTTCATTGATAACAATGTATCTCAATCAGAAAAAGCTGTAAAACTTGGCCAGGAAATATAGTCTGTGTCTCAGAAACCACGGAAGTGACAAAATTTGTACGAAAGCAACTGTGCCCCGCCCCGCAGGTTTCAACGGGAGGGGTTCCGACCCCTTCAAACCCCCTGACGAGAATATTAACATAACCGAAACTTAACCTAACCTCCTAAGGGATGGGGGTGGGTGGGGGCAGGTCGGGGTGTGTCTATGCATTATTAGACAACTCTTATAATTTCTCAATATATATATATATATATGTTTTAAAGGTTACGCATGCAGAAATGGTTTAATACTGCACATTATACTAAGCAAAAAAAAAATCTGTTAAGTGGAACGGTGGTACGATCGACCGCGCAGTTCTCGTCCACTATAACCCATTTAGCCCACATGAACGCGTCTTCATATGTCGCCGTTCTCTTCTAACAATAAACCCTCCTCCCTTTTCATCACCAGTGGCTACGTATATATATGCCCCTAAAGTTAAAACATTAAAAAAAAAAATCTCCGTGCCTCCCACTGTCATCGCTTTCATCTTTGTTTGTTATTGTTGGGTGAAGGGGTTTTGGCTCAACCGTGTGCTAGTGTTTGTCAGTGTTCGACGAACAGGTCCAACCAAATACAAGTTTGGTTCGACGAAACAGTCCGAAAGAACGCCTCGTGTGATACCCGCTTTACAGGAAAAGGACAGTGTATGAATGTGAGTGAAAGGAACTATAGGTGGTCAGAATGCCGTAGTAAAGTGTATTAGATGTGTGAGAGACATGGATGAGGATGAAACAGTAGAATAATAGGAGACAGCCTGTTTTAAAGGGTTGTGGCAGATATCAGGACAATATACTACCTACCCAAGGGGGGCCTATTTTTACTTCCATATTTTTTATACTTTCCTTTTTTTGTCTTCCATTACATCATGCGGTACTGACATCAGGCGGATAAATAAAAAACCATTACAAAATACCGCTAATAAATGCTATAGTCCGCGTACAGCAGATAGAAGAAGACGGAAAACAGCTACCGTAGATAACAATAAAGTCGCCACCTGCAGTGATGCGCCAGGGCCCCCAAATTTTTACGAATTATAGCATCACTACTGATTTTTATGTGCCCTGAAGATGATACACGTAGTTTTTATCATGACTGTATAATCTACCTGTTTCAGCGTTGTTTTATGCTTTGTAGCTGCACGTAGGTATTACGGTTTCAAATTTCGCTACGCATTTTTTTTCGGGCGACGACGATAGCGGTACGACACTCAGTAAATAAAAACTAGATGGCGACTCTACTGTTGTTAGCCACTTTGTAGAAAATTTTTGTTTATTTGTTCATTTATAGCCATACTATGACACCGATGAAGATACAAAATGACACAGACTCTCCAGATAGCCCCTTTTTAACTTTCCGAATCTGGTGTAGAAATGGTAACGATGAACGCCACCACACGTCTGTAAACAAAAAAAGTTTCTGGCGCTTAAATGTTCTACGGTACGTTTGGCCCAAATTTAATGGAAAACCGAAAAAAAACCACCCTTTGGGGAAAAAAT
>JACEEZ010013698.1:0-14104 GCA_016584305.1 Chionoecetes opilio
AAATTTTCACTTTTTAAAATTTAAATCCTGGAAAATTTGGGTTTTCTTGGCTTTTGGGTTTTTGGTTTTTTGGGGAGGAGAGTTTTTCCGTCGAAAAAAACCCAACTTTTTTTTTTGGCCCTAAAAACCTTGAAAAATTTTAGTTTTTTTTCCCCAAAAAAAAAAAAAAAAAAAAAAAAAAAAAGGGAAATACCAATTATTTTTTAATAAAACCAACCCCCCCCAAAAACCTCCTCGTTTTAAAGAAACAAAAACCTTCCAAAAAATATTTTTTTGGGGGGGGTTTTTGGGCCAAAATCCCAAATAAAAAAAAAAAAAAAAAAAAAAAAAAACCAAAAAAAAGGAAACCCTTTTTCCCCTTTAAACCCGTTTGTTTTTTTTTTCCTTTTTAATTTTTTTCTTTTTTTTTTTTATTTTTTTCCCGTTTTTATTTTTTTTTGCTTTTTTTTTTTTTTTTTTTTTTTTTTTTTTTTCCTTTTTTTTTTTTTTCTAAAGTTTGTTTTTTTTTGTTGTTTTCGTTCTTGTTTTGTTTTTATTTTTTCTTTTGTTTTTTGTTTGTTTTTTATTTGTTTGTTTTTTTGTTTTTTTTTTTTTTGTTGTTTTCTTTTTCTTAAATTGGGGCTTTTTTGTTTTTTTTTTTTCTTCTTTTTTTTTTTTTATTTTTAAAAATTTTTTTTGGTGTTGTTGTTCCTTTTTGTTTCTTTTCTTTTGTTTTTTAAGTATTCTTTTTGTTTCCTTAAACCCCCCCTTTTTAAATCTTGTAAAAATTCCCCTTATAAATTCCCCTTTTGAAAAAAACCCGGTTGATATACAAGAAAATTTTCTCCTTTTTTGAAATTTTTTAAAAAAAAATTTGAAACTTCACTAGTTGTTTTAAATTTGGAAAATGATCTTTTTTTTATTAAAATTTAAAAAAATGAATTTAAACTCATCAGTTTTTTTATAAAAAATTAAAGAAAAAAATCATTAAAAAAATAAAAAGGGGAAAAAATATCAAAAATTTTAATTTTTTTGAAACCATATTAAGAAAAACTTATTAGCAAAAATATTAAAAAAAATTTTCTTTTTTTTTTTTGTTTTTTTCCCTAAAATTGGGAAATATTTTACAAAAAAAAACATTTTTGTTTTAAAAAAAAACAAAAAACAAAGGGTTTTTTTTTGTTCCCCCCCAAAGGGGAAAACCCCCCCCTGAAACCCCCCGGCGTCCTTAAAATTGAAATGGTTTATTTCTGCCCTCCAAAAGAGACAAAAAGGGGATTTTGGCCCCTTTTTTTTGTAATCTGGTTCTTTGAAAAGAAAACTTTTTGGAACTTTTTTTTTTCCCGAAAGGCCATGCCAACACCCCCCCCTGTAAACTTGAACATTCGGAATCTAGGAAAGATAAAAATAAAATTTTTGGAATTCTGTAAAAACCATTAAACGATTTTATCCCTAATGAAACCTAAAAAGAATAAACTCGAGGGCCCGGAAAAAACCTTGAACAGGTTTTCCCCCCGAACCAAAACCAGGTTTCCCCCACCGCCGACTCGGTTCCGGCCCTTCACCCATTTTTGTCTAAAATTTGGGGAAAATTAAACCTTTTTTCCCCCCCCCCACAGGACCCGGGGTTTTTCCGGGGTTTCCAGCCCTTTAAAGGGATCTTTAAGGCTTAAAGGTGGAAACTTCCCTCAAAAATTTGAATTTAAAAAAAAAAAGAAGACTTCGTTTCACACCGATCAACGCGGAAAAAAAGAATATTGGAAACGGTCAAAAAATGCAAGAGAAATGAATATTCAAAAAAATAAAAAGATTAAGTATCTCAATCAAATTCAAAAGGAAACAAACCTCCATCCCAAAAAAATGCCAAATTACACTGCGCTAAAAAAAATAAAGGAAATTAAAAAAATTCAATCGAGTCAGAGACAAGAAAACTAAAGCAACTTCGAATAAACAAAGGATCAAACATCCCAAAGAAAAGCGGGAAGAAAGCGACAAGTATACTGGTCTCACTCAGTACATAAACTGAAGAAAGAGTTTGGGAAAAAAAAATGAAAAGGACAAGGGTTATGAAACAAATTGGAAATCCAAAAAAAGATGGTTAGATAAAGAAGAAAAAGTCAAGAAATAGATACCAGATCGATGGAAAAAATTATAGTTGTGACACCCGTAGAGGTTTTCGATGCCATGTCAATCAGGTTCCCACAAAAAACATATCAGATCTCATCGAAAAACAAATAAAGAACGGCCAAAAAATGATTTTTGTCCCCATGTCAAATACTGAGCAAATGGCCTAGAATTGGGGTGTCTCGTGATTTAAGGTTTCAGAGGGGCGATGAAAAAAAAACAATTTTACGTTAGGGTTTTTTATGCGACACCCAAGAGGGTTTCATAAAAATTCCATCCATTTCACAAAAAAAAACTGATTTTGAAGTGGAGCTATAGATCAACTTCCCCGGAGGGACAGCAGAGACTACTGCAACCACATTTTTTCGTTTGATAATTTTGGCACACACCTATTCAAGCTTCCACCCAAAAGAGTTTTTAAGATTGCAGATCACAAAAAAAACTGAACACAAAACAAACACAATGACTGCAGAGCTGTGTTAACCATCCGCTATTAATAAAATTGGCTCAAAATGGGAAAAAAACACTGAAAAAATTAAATGTCACCTCCACCCATTAGATTCAATCTCCAACTTGCCGCTCAGCTTTAAAGTCCCTAGAACCACAAAAGGGGCAGTTTTTTGGGAATGACTGTTTGTGGCCATATAGTTCTTCAAGTGAATAAAAAAATAAGGTTTAAGGGGTAAGGGAGCCCAAATGGCTTTAAGGTATTTTTTTCAGACAATAACCCTTCCAAGGGGGCTTTCCCCCTTATCGTGGGGAAAAGTTTACTTTTTTGTTCCATATTTGTGCATATTCTCATCATATGCCCTTTTTCTTGGGGTTTTTCAAGAAAGGCCCAGTGTCCCGTAGGGCGAGGGGCAGCATCAAGAAAGACTTGATAGCGAGACTGCAAAAGGGTTTAAAACCAGTGTTGGGGGCCCGGGAAGCTCCTAACAGGGCCCTGGATGACGTGTTTTAAACCCCGCAGCGATACTGAAATATCATGTTTAAGGGTCAAAATTATCAAATCTTACTGGAACGCTTTAAAAAAAAACAGCAGAGAACCCCTTTCTACATTAGATTTACAAAAATTTCTTGGAAAAAAAATCAGATTTTTCAGTGTCATACTTTCAAGCCCCAAAAACAGAACAGCCTGCCCAAAATTTTCAGTTTTTGCAAAATGATGGGTGTATGCTTGGGAAAACCTTTGCAAATTCTTGAAAGACAGTTAAGCGGTACTTTACACTGGAAATCAAGATCAACAAGAATAAAAAACATCTGCTCGCCTCCCTAAAACGCAGAGGAGGTATGGGGATGTTTAGCGCAGCGCAAAGCTGCCCAAAAACATCTTGGGTTTCTTATGGCTAGGATGAAGCAAGAAAGAAAAAATAGTAGCATACTTGGATGGGATGTACAAGGAGAAGAGGAAAAGGTTTTTACATGGGGGAAAACCCAAAAGCAAAGGTAAGGGAAAAATCCCGAAAAGGAAACAAATTGAAAAAACAAAAGGCAACTTTCAAGAAGAGCGCAATAAAAAAAAGCAGAAGAAAACTGAAAGTGAACAACGGCCACTTGAGAAGCGGCTGAAGAAGTGGACATAAAACATTACACGTGAATTCCCCGACTTCCCGCTGCAAGAACTACAGTATTAAAGGACATCTTGACCAGCATCAATAGTGGTAGAACGTAGTCCACGTGGTATGACAGTGAACTAACAGTCATGAGGTCTGGTGTGGTTAGAATCGAAATAATTAAAAGCAAGATGTAATAGATGAACACTATGTCATAGCTTACTGCACCAGGATAAATCATATGAGAATCCCTTGACTATGATAATTTAAAATGACACTTGCGCTGACTTTATCTCAGTGGATGTTATTTCTGTTAAAGAAAAAGAAAATATGGGTAAGTGCAAGTTTTTGTATCAATTTGCTAAAAGTTTTTAAAATTAAGGAGTAAATTGCAGAGTATAGACACAGTGATAACCAACATTCAGAAGACACATGTAGTATAATGAGTAAGCACACCTTTTGTGTGACACAAACCTGATTTATTTTATGACTTCACATTACAACCAACTTTACCAATGTTTATCATAAACTAATATAATATCCGATTGCCTTCCTCGAGGCAACTCAAACCAGACTTAGTCTGCCAATAAAATTGTTTGAATGTTATTTATATTATGCCTTTGAAACCCTACTACTTGAAAGATTAAAAAAATCTTTCAAATATGGGTTTTAATCAGCCATCTTGGTTAGAATTATGGAAGTTACAATTCTCTACTTTTCATAATTCTAAACCAAGATGGCTGATTAACCACGATTTTACAGGATTTTTTTTTACTATTCTCTAATAGTGCACAGTTTACTGGCCTCGCGGAAGGCATCTGACTACTAATGACATGTCCTTTGTATTTTGGTGCCATATTGGTTTCTCAGTATAATCTCACTGCAGTCATGGTTCCCTTGACACTTTCATTCTTTTTTGTCCTTTATGTGTAATAAACTCCTATGTGATCTTATAATACACTTTAAGCTAATGTTTTTATGTAACACATGATGGCGGTCATACTTGGATTTTGGCGCCCATCCTGATTTCATAAGGGGGGCACTAGGTTATCTCGAATAGAGCTCCCGCACCTTTTGAACGTTAATATATGTGGCTGAGTGTTCCTGATGCATAATTTATCGGTCACACTAATCCTCTGTTTTTTATTATACATAAAATATGCCCAAAAAGCCACTTCTAGTTTTGAATGTGAACTTTTCTTATTTTTAGTCCTAGGAGGGTCATCTTGTGTCATTGCTAGTTTGGTTTCAGACCTTTCCCACTGATACTTCTTTGCAATAGCATTTAAACAATTTTGAAATTTTTCAACATACCTAGATATAGTTAACCATGTTTACCTGGAACTCTGCAACGATAGAACTCTAATGGATAGCAGACTAGATAACCTATGACATCTCTTCACATTAGATACTATTTTGTAACTGTTAAAGTTGCACACAGTGCATAGCATTATCTAATTATTTACTTACTTCCACAATTCAAGGAATTATTTCGCACGTAATTGTTAGCATGATCCATTATTTACTTACTTTCCTCAATGAAAGTAATTATTACACTTATCATTGCATGACATTATTTTACCTTACTTTCTCATTTAAAGATTCTTAACGCACTTAATGTTGAAATACTTAGAATTACTTGCATGACTTGTTTATGTATTAACCTACATACTAACTCACTTATTGTTACCATACATTATTTACCTTGCATGAGATACTAACACTATTTGTTGCATAAATTACATATTTTTCCTTGAATTAAATTCCTTCGTATAACTGCATGATAACATAACTGCATGCATAACTTAAGTAATCATGATTACATTCACTACAGGAATAGAAATTACTTACTTCTTCTGTTGTACCACGGACCCACTACTTGAAATGATCGGATGTGTACTTACTAACATATTAAACTAGGTACTAATATTGCATTGACAAGCAGTACTCTATAACTCTTTACACAGCTGCCATGATGTACGTGACGTACGATCACACCATATCTTTGAACTACATTCTGCTCACAATTTATTGCTCTATGTCCAACTAAACTACCATGTATCATTACTTACTAACAAATTCAAATCTCGCAGAGAAGGTTACGAATGACGACTTGTCTTAATCCGACCTCAGAAAATATTTGATTGACACAGATACTTTATCTCTCTAACATTGTTCGCCAATGTCCGAAATAATAATTCAGTCAGTTTCCTGCCAGTCATTTTTATATCTCGCTGATGTCCAATTTATTTTCCCAATACTGCATTATTTAATTTATGAATGATGTTTGGGCAAACTGAGCTTTGCTACACACAATGCAACCACATTAATGTGTATCCAGCGATGTTTCTACCTATGTTATTTATCCATTTTGACTATTACATATTAAATATAGTTACATATTACTAGTTACTTACACCAAAGTTACCACACTGGTACAACCCACGATTGTAAATCAGGCGAGGTCTTGTCACTTTTATCCTATATGTCCTACGTCCCTTACTTCTTTGAGCTGGGGGGGACTCAGTATATTACTAGTAGGTACATATATTGTTATACTATGTCACACAGTCAAGCA
Organism: Chionoecetes opilio; assembly: GCA_016584305.1. Taxonomy (NCBI): domain Eukaryota; kingdom Metazoa; phylum Arthropoda; class Malacostraca; order Decapoda; family Majidae; genus Chionoecetes; species Chionoecetes opilio. The sequence continues at coordinate 6,235 of JACEEZ010013698.1, forward strand.
GCTCTACAGTTCAGACGAGCTTCGTCATTACTTTACTCATTCAGGGTTTTTTAACGTTTTACTTGAAGATTTAAGTTTACATTTCTTTTACGTGAAATTTAAGTTTTTCAATTTTTCCCTGTTATTTTCACAGCTACCTTCAGCTGCCAGTTTGAGTTGCTAGCTACATCTACGGTACACGTACACTTGCTACACCTTACACTTAACATTTATTAACAGTGTATTTGCACATTATGATTTACCCCACTAGTACTGACATATACATGTATATAATTTTACTCGCCATGTCATTTTCTTTGCTGTTGAACATCATGTATCCTTGTTTTCCATATTTTTCGGGGGGTATTTACTCGAGTTTACTCACTTTTAGCGATAGAAACATTATGCTTTGGGAAGTTTTATAGTTTATATTTTTAATATGTCTTTAGCCTTATTTAGGTGTACCATTTGTTTGTTATTCCCTAGCTAATTCTTATGTGAGAATTTGGAGCAAATTATTAGCGCCCGAGCAATGTCAGTCAGTTATCACTCCTAACATATATATTAACTTGCTCACTATTATTATTGAATTACAACTATTATCACACCAAGGTACCAAGTACTACAAACTACGATACCTTCTATTTTCATGTACTTAACATCAAAAGAATCAGTGTATTTTTAGAAACAGTTAAACATATAATTATATATCTATGTAAAGTATATATAATTATAACGTTTAGCTTTTTCCTGCTATCTTTCGTCCCGTGGACCATGTCCTAGCTTGCATTCACAACGCTTGATCCAAGTAGGCGAAAGGACTGGTTGTATGGAATCAGCATGTGCAGTGTTATCCCATTATTCAAGTATCAACCAAGGAGACAACAACATTCCACAGAGATAGAAAGCACAGAAGCCATGGAGGAGGAGAAGACCTCGGACAAAGACGCTATCAACACGCACCCTCTCACTCGCCCGTCCGACACTCCCTGCTGTGCTCAGACATTCATTGTCTTGGTTGTAACTCTACGCTTCCTTACTGGACTCTAAATAATGGTGTACAAAGCTTGGAATTACCAATTTACTCATACCAGATAGTCTCTACAATATACCGCTTATAAATGGTGCCATACCGTGGTAAATATACGACCCTTTGATAGAGGAAGGAGAGAGAGAGAGAAGAAGAGAGAGAGAGAGAGAGAGAAGAGAGAGAGAGAGAGAGAGAGAGAAGAGAGAGAGAGAGAGAGAGAGAGAGAGAGAGAGAGGAGAGAGAGAGAGAGAGAGAGAGAGATAAGGAAAGAATGAGAGAGATAGAGAGAGACGAGAGAGATAGAGAGGATAGAGAGAGAGAGAGAGAGAGAGAGAGAGAAGAGAAGAGAGAGAGAGAGAGAGAGAGAGAGAGAGAGAGGAAGAGAAGCAACAACTGTCTTGCTGCCATCCCATATCCCAAAATAAATCTATCAGAAACACCCAAATATCTTCTGTACTATATTTATCTCTTGCGTTTACGTCTTTCTGATCAGGCGCACTTCCTTTGTGACGCCACCGAGCCATGGTGCACTCGTCTTGCTTTGTCGTGAGGGGCGTTTTGGAAGCTCGGGGTAATTTGTCGATTTTGATTGCAGATTATTTAAAAATGGCTGAGTGGTGCAAAAAGGTGACGACATCTTGTTAATATACTCGTTATGCTATAATTTTGATGCATTACATCATGATGCCGAAATGGTCCTGGACATTACTTTAAGAGTCCCAACACGCTCGTTAACTTAAAACTAATTTCCAAACTATGTAATTTGTATTTTCAAACTGTATTATTTCTCTATGTTGCATGTGGACTATCTATTTTATTTCTGCACTTCAGATTTTGTATAATTCTCGTTAAGATCTATTCTTTGTCTTTTTTTTCTTTTTCTTTTTCTCTCTCTCTCTCTTCGTCTCTCCTCTCTCTCTCTCTCTCTCTCTCTCTCTCTCTCTCTCATCTCCGCTCTCTCTCTCTCTCTCTCTCTCTTCTCTCTCTCTCTCTCTCTCTCTCTCGTACTCTCTCTCTCAAATTTTTCCATTGGGATTTTCAGAACCTTTTGCAGAGATTTTATTGATGGCCTGTAATAATATTTTTAGTAGTCTTTGCTACACGTATATCAGTGTTACTAATGCTTATTCCTCTGTAACTTTGAAATGTATTAACTGAGGGTCTACAATGTTCGTAGACTCACGCCCATTTTAAAAGTATTAGGTTCTTAGTTGTGTTTTCCATCAATTAACCGCCGTAAGAAGTTTGAATGGTGGGTTACATTTCTGGTATCATTGAAAGCTTTATCATTATATCACATGGGGAAAAAAAAAAATACCAATCATGCATTTCCTTCAGGGTAGAAGAAGTACATGTTTAAATATTCATAAACTGCCCACTTGTTTGTGTTCAAAGGCATGTTAAATAATCACTCAATCTGGGACATCTTTTCATTGTCAGATACTCCTAAAACAACACCCGCCGTTCTTGGTTCTCAATGAAATCCTTTGTCAGTTTGAGGTCTTCATATCACTGCAGGCAGGGAATGTGGCCCCACTGACTCACCAACATGGCTGCTGTCGACCGCAGGCGAACTTAAGCAGGCTGACGCTTGGTGTGGCAAGGCACGGCGGCACCACCACCGCTTGACTGTGGAGGCTCTAATCCTTTACAATGAGGGGAACTGGCAACTCTGAGGTCACTTTTCCCCTGAATGGCCTGCAGAAGATGAAACTTGTCCCACTGATCTTTCCTTAGGTTGTTGTTCTCGTGTCTCACCTGTCAGACGCTGTGGTACAGTGTGGGCTGATGCCAGGTGAGGCGTGCGCAATGGACGGTGTGTCAACCCCACCCTGGAACTGGTGTGGGCGATTGCGGTACAGTTATCACGACTTCCTGTGGCGGACTTTTGAAGTGTGTCTCTTTGCTGACAAGACACTGGTGTCTTTAGGACACTCAGAAGCCGCCTCTGAATGTATGCATCAGTGACACCAGGCTAACCTCAGGTGGCCCTCATTCTCACCAAGACATGGTAAATAAATTGATATTGTGAATGGTAATCACAGCAGATGAAATTATACTGGTAAACTAAACATATACCGTATTGTCTTCTTACCAGCATGTTTAAAGGCTTGATATAATTCACTGGATTGTCCTCCTCACTACTGCATGGGTGAGGAGCAAGCCATTGAAGTCGATGTCCTCTGTAATTAGGACCCAAACACAAGTGTCTGGTTTAAGGCTAGCAGTTTGGAACATTCCACTGAGACCCTTGTTATTGTATAGCTATATAAGTGATGGTGCCTCGTGTTATCTATATGGAGGTAAACTTCTAAGACTACGATTTGCCTTAATTGATGGACTACGATGGACTACGATGGACTTAATTGACTCATGCTGGTTATATTTTTCATCATCAGCCAGTGTTACTATATTTTGAGCAATTTTTTTCATTGCGTGTGTGGATTTCTGTGCGTGAATTGTGCTATAAAACATTTTGGTGCGGGAATTTTCTTTATCTCTCTGTTCATTCCCGCGATTTTCTGGATGGCTGTCCCGGCGCCTCGGGCTACGTGCTGCCGCTCGCCCCGCACCCATCTTGCCTCAGGCGCCCCCGTCATGTGCAAGGTGTGGTAGAGCACGATCGAGCCTTGCAATGTTGTAGCGTTCCCCCTCGCTTCGGTCCGTCGGTGTCGAGTCCGCCTAGTTCGTGCTGCGTGGCGGTGCTTTTGTATAGTCAATAACCTTTATGTTGGTACTTGCAAAGTGTCTAGATAGGATAGAAATCTTATCTCTTGCCTCAGGCGACACGGACTCCGCCCGCCGCCCACAACATCCCCGCGCACTCTTGCTCCTCCCCCCTGGCTGATTTCATGCCACACCTGCGTGGAGGTCATGTCGGGCGACCGCGTGGGAAAGATCAGGAGGCCACGGCGTTAATCGCCGCCCGCCCACCCTCTCCTGCCGCCCGCATCCTCTCATCCGCGGTCCTGTCGCCCCACATGGCGTCGCCCTCGCGCCCCACACACCCCGCCTTCCATGGCTGGTCTCCCGTGGCTTGCCTCCGCCCGCAGCCTGGCTTGCCTGCCACGCCCACGCCCATCGCGATGCCTACATTGGTTTATCGTGTCCGCCTCATCTCTCCCGCGGCCCTGCTTCGTGGCTCACGCCCACGGCCCGCCACGCCCGCCACCCATTCTCGCCTCTCTCTCCTTCGCTGGCTAGACAGTAATTCGCGGCTGTTTAGTTATATACTATAGGGGAAACTCGACTCTATTTCCTTACGGTTGTTGCCTGTAATGAGTTATTCAGCGCGTCTTGGAAGGGTTAAATATTTCTCATTTAAATGTGTGTGTTGGCACATGTGTGTAAGTAAGTTTTCATTTTTGGTCATAATTTTCTCTACTTGGGTATACTGCTTTGAAGACTTTTAGATCTGGAATCTTAGTCATAATTTTCCCACTTTTTGATATTGTATCCCATGTTTTCACGTCCTTTCTCCCTCTTTCGTTGGCTAATCCTGGTGTTTCGACTGGTAATGGAGTATAGATAGTGTTATGTCTATCTCTTGCTTAATTTGTTGTTCGCCATTGTGTTCCCGTTTTCAGCGCCAAGCGCTGAAGCGCTTTTCTATGCCAAAGGAGTTAAATGTTCTCATTTTTGTATACGGTTCTCACGACCACTGATGTCTTTTTTGCGTACTTTTTGTGTTTTTGGTTCCTTGAATCTTTAACCTATGTGTTCATTTTATCTTCTGGTCCACGACTGGTTGCGTGCTTAACGTATTTTACTGTTCCAGTCTATTGCCGTCACACGTCTTGCTTGTGGCATGAGTGGTTAACTAGTACTATCTTGATCAGCTTGATTTAATGTCCCACGTCTTGTCAGTCGTAGGCGGTCCGTTCCTTTAAATCTTGGACTTTCGGCTAACCTTGACTAACCGTGGCTTTTTAGACGAGGCCATTTCCGTTTTCTAAACATTTTCCGGCCGATTAGTCTTCAGTTGGTCTAAAACTAACGAGAATAGTATGGAAATGTTAGACCACCCAGGACCCTGTCAACACTTGGAGTCTGATGAATTTACGATACTATGCAATGCCCATGGCTAAGACAATTAGCGGGGGGTATTGTCCAATATTCTGTTGGCAAAATATGAATGTATACATCTCGTCTACTGCAGATTATGAAGTCATCTGAAATATTTTTTTAAAGACCGCGTTTAACGAATAGTCGCCCTACGAATCTGGTTTGTTACTCTTCCTCCCCGCCGAGTCAGACTATCGAGCAATATATTAGTCCACTCACTTATACGACTATCCAGGCAGCCCGTGCATTTTACTTATGGAAACAGAGACATTTAATTCTCTTTTTGGTCCCATAATATCTAGTCTACGCTAGCAGCGGTTCCTTACATCCCTCTAACCGGGGAGGCCACGTCAGAAGTCCTCCCATTTCCACACATCTATCCACCTCGGCAGGGATGCTCGAAAATCCCTCCGTTAAGGGACAATTACGAGTGTAAATGCTACAAATAACCTTACGAGGGTGGGCTGAGGGAATGCTCGTACCGAGCCCGTCCTCCCGTACTGTTTATCGGTGCCTCTTGGGGTGGGGATTATATGGGCTATTCCTAGGATATGTTGTGGAAAATTCTGCTACCAATCACAGAGCAGCGCTCGCATGACGCGGCTTTTCTAGCCCAAGTCATCATGCTCTCCGCTGTCAGGGAGCCCGATAAATCAATTTAAAGACTTCAAATGCCGCTGTTGTGCTAAAATCGGCCTCTTTCGAAATCCTCCCGCGGACGCTTTATTTAACCTAAATAACTCTAAATACTTAACACAAACCTATCTAACCCTTACCTAACTAAACCGACCTAAACATAACTTAACTAACCTAAAAACTATTTTGCCGGTGTTGAGCTAAGAATCGGCTGATTTCCGAAATAAGGGGCCGATTTTTAGCTCACTATCGCCATAATGTTACGATCTACTAGCTGCACATTAGCTTTCAGCGGAATATTCTCCCACTGATTACTACATAGACGTACCAGTATACCTTGATGCACTGATCATAGGTTCGATCTCACGTGCCCGAAATTATATCTATTAGACCACTGCTGACCCGCGCCTGTACGTATGCCGTATCCGTGCCCGGGTGGTACTCTGTTATAGTGACGAAACTGCGCGTTCGCTCTTTAGGTCAGAACAAGACACACGGGGGCTAACACCTTCACTGTGACACCGTGGACACTTGTGTGCAAGTATAGTCTAACTTTTATAATATCCTTGCTTGTGTGTATACGTGCGCGTGTACTAGTACTCAGACATTTGATACCACCACCACCACCCATCATTATAGCGGCCAAACTTGTATGAATGAGTATACGTTTTGATTCAAGAAGTCGTCACAAGTATATATATTTAATATATAGTTTGCCCTGTATATAAATTTAATTACACGTACTATAGGTATTGTCTTTTAATATCTATAATAATATAAGCCGATCAGTGTATCTGTCTGTCGGTCTGTCTGTCTGTCTGTCTGCCTGTCTGTGTGTGTGTGTTGTGTGTGTGGGTGTGTATAGGTTTCCCGCCCCCCCCGTGGCGCAATCACCTCATATGGCACATTTTTGGAACCGGGTTGACCATGGGAAGGTCATAAGCCCACTTATGAGATGATTTCGATCACTGTTTTTTTTTTTTTTTTTAGCCGCCTATTAGCGATAGATGTGAAAAAAAAAGTGGGTTGCGAGAATTTGCACGGAAACCTTGATGTAGGGTGGATGGGTAATGGGTGAGTGATGGGTGGGGTGATGGTGATGGGTAATGGGTTGTGGGGTGATGGGGTGATGAATGGGTGGGGTGATGGGTTGGGGTTATGGGTGATGGGTGAGGGAATGGTAGGGGGTATGGGTAATGGTAAATAAAGCGAAAGTGTGTCTGTCTTGTCGTCTGTCTGTGTTTGTGTGTGGTGTGTGTGTGTGTGTGTGTGTGTGTGTGTGTGTGTGTCGGGTATAGGTTCCGCCCCCCGTGGAGCATCACCTCATATGGCACATTTTGGAACCGGTTGACCAGGGGAAGGTTGTAAGCCCAATTATGAAATGATCCGATCACTTTTTTTTTTTTTAGCAGCCTATTAGCGATAATTGTGAAAAAAAAGTAGGGTTGCGAGAATTGAGGAACTTGAATGTAGGGTGGATGGGTAATGGGTGAGTGAATGGGTGGGGTGATGGGTAATGGTGTGGGTGATGGGTGAGTGAATGGGTGGGGGTGATAGGTTGGGGTGATGTGATGGTTGAGGAATAGGTGTGGGGTGATGGGGTACTGGTAAATATAAGCGAAAGTGTCTCTGTCTGTCTGTCTGTCTGTCTTTGTGTGTGTGTGTGTGTGTGTGTGTGTGTGTGTGTGTGTGTGAGGTGTGTCTGGTATAGGTTCCGCCCCCGTGCGCAATCACCTCATATGGCACATTTTTGGAACGGGTTGACAGGGAGAGGTTTTAAGCCAATTATGAGATGATGAATAACATTTAATTTGGAGTCCGTTCACTTTTTTTTTTTTTTTTTAGCAGCCTATTAGCGATAATTTGAAAAAAAGTGGGTTGCGAGACTTGAGGAAAACCTTGATGTAGGTTGAGGGGTGGGTGAGTGAATGGGTTGGGTGATGTTAATTGGTGTGGGGTGATGGGTGAGTGATGGGTGGGGGTTTTGGGGTTGGGGGTGATGGGTGACGGGTGAGGGAAAGTTGGGGTGATGGTAATGGGTGCTGAATGGGTGTGTGGTTTGGTAAATGGGTGCGTGAAATGGGTGGGGGGTGATGGTAATGGTGCAGTGCCTGGGTTGGGGGTGATGGTAATGGGTGAGTGAAATGAGTGGGGGGAATA
>JACEEZ010013699.1:0-30000 GCA_016584305.1 Chionoecetes opilio
CCCCCCCCCCTTTTTTTTTTCTCTCCCCTCTCTTTTTTTTTGGGGGTAATGAAGTACAGGATGAATGCCGGAGTCTGGGGGCGTTGCTGTGATGTTGTGGTTGTGACGACCCGAAGCCCGGGGAAAGTGTTAACCCAAAGTCGAGAGGAGGGGAGGGGGCCTGAAAAGGGGGGTTTGATGGGGGGGGCAGAGGGTTTGGGGATATTGGGGATTGGTAGGAATTAAGTAAACGTAGAAGGAGAGAAGGTGAAGAGAAGGGAGGAAGGGATGAAAGATAAGGAAGAAAAAAAAAGGAGGATTAGGAGAAGGGGATAATAGTGTGCAGTGAGAGGAAAAGAACGGAAGGGGGAAGGGGAGAGTAAATGGGGTGATAGAGGAAGGAAGGGATTTGGAAAAGTAGGAGTAAAAGGATAGGAAAAAAAGCAGATAAATGACACCGGATCATTGTGAAGAAAGAAGGACAAATTTGGTGTTACCCTGTTGTTGTTTTTATTATTGTCGCTATTTTTATTATCATTGTTATTTTATTGTTACTTTTATATCCAGTTTTTCTAGTGGTAATATTATAAAAATGGAGAGAGACACACAAGAGAGAGAGAGAGGAGAGAGGGGAGAGGGGAAAAGGGAGGGAGAGAGAGGAGGGGAGAGAGGAAGGGAGAGAAGAGAGAGAGAGAGAGAGAGCGGGGAAGGAAGAGAGGAAGAGAGAGGTGTGGTATTTTTGACAAGTCCCACAGAGCGACTCTTAAAAAGTTTGGGTCAGGGTAAGGGGGAAAGGTTCTTCATTGGATCAGACCCTTGGCAAGAAAGGCAACAAAGGGTTACAATTAATGGTTCAAAATCTGAAGGGGGATGGTGACAAGGGGGTTTCCCAAGGTCTGTTTTGGGCCATTATTTTTGTTTTTAATCAACGATTTGGATGGGATTAGCATTGATATCAGAAATTTGGATGATACTAATTAGGTAGGTTATTGGTCACAGCGAGAAAACTATTGCGGGGAGATTAGATAAACTAACGGGGGCAGTCAGAGGGAAGGAAATTTAATTTTGAAAAAATGTAGCGTATAATTTTGGTTTAAAAAACCCTGTAATAGAACACATAAGAATGTATCGCTGAAAAGATCAAAAGGGAAAAGATCTTGGGGGAGGGTGAGCCCAGACCTGCCCTGGAAACAATGTTTGACCCAGAAAAGAGCTAATAGAGTATTGGGATTCATTACCAGAAGTGCAAAAGTAAAGTGCGGAATTTATTCTAAAGCTTTCGGCTTAGTCGGGCCTACCAGACTATGAGTTCTTTTTGGTTATATTACAGGAGGATTATGTTGTTAGAAAAAGTCAGAGAAGGTGAAAAAATGAAAAAAGGGGATGGGTAACTTTAGTTAAGAGGAGATTGAAGTTATTAAAATTTCACCATGAGAGACGCAGAGTAAGGGGGGATCGTAGAAGTTTTTAAGTGGATAAAAGGGGTTTTTAAAGGAGAGGTAGGGAAAAATTTTACGGTTTTAACAGGGTAGAACAAAAAGTAACGGGTTCAAGTGGAAAAGCGTTTTGATTTGAAAGGAAATAGGGAAAAACTGGGTTTCCCAAAAGGGTGGTAAAAGAGGGAATGGTCTATAGACAGGTAGTTAGTGCGGAGTATTAGGGAGCTTTTAAAGGGAGCTGGATAAGTTCATGGGTGGGGGGTGAAAGGTGGTGAGGGGTGTTTGGGCAGGGAAATACCAGTGTAGGCCCCGCGGCCCCTTGTACTTCCCTTTTTTTCTTATGTTCTTATGTTCTTTTGGGGGAAAAAGACATTCAATAAAGTAATATCTCATAGAAAATAGAAAGCCTATCAACAAACAAAAAAAAAAAAATGAAAGGAAAAAGCAGGGAAAAAGAATATAGAAAAAGTTCATATAAAAAAAGCGGAATAATTCTAAACATCCCAAGGTGGGGAGGGAACAAAACGGAAAAATCAAACAAAAAAAAAACTTTAAAATAGGTCACACGAGGTAGAGAGAGAGAGAGAGAAGGAGAGGAGAGGAAGAGAGGAGGAGAGAAGGAGAGAGAAGAGGACATGACAAAAAAGAAAAATGGAGGAAAAAAAGGAGGGAGGGGAAAAAGGAAAAAAAAAAAAAAAAAAGAGAAAGCGAGAGAGAAGAGATAAAAAAAGAGAGATAGAGAGGAGAAAAAAAAAAAGAGAGTGCGAGAGAAAGAGCCTTTTTTTTCCTATTTACTTTTAATTTTTTCCCCCTTTGGAAAGTTTTTGTATTTTACAATTTTGTAGTGAACAATTTTTCTAAGATACTCTTCGTTATTATCGTTTTCCCTTCCATTTCATTCTTATCTCTTAAGAAGCCTTTTTCATTATCAATAAAATTGGTTCCCTGCCCAGCGTCCACACTCGGGTTTTATCAATAAACATGAACGTTGCATGAAATCCAGGGTTCTCAAACCACACTCGTTCCTTATATGTGACAGGCCGGAATTATGTGTTGAGGTGTGTGTGTATGTGTGTGTATGAGAGAAGAGAGACGAGAGAGAGAGAGAGGAGAGGGAGATGAGAGAGGAGAGAGAGAAGGGGAAAAGAGAGAGAAAAGGAGGAGAGAGAGAGAGAGGGGAGAGAGAGAGAGAGAGAGAGAGGGGAGAGAGAGAGAGAGAGAGAGGGAGAGAGAGAGAGAGAGAGAGAGAGCGGGGAGAGGAGAGAGGGGAAAAGAGGAGAGAGAGAGAGAGAGGATAATATGGTAATTGTTGTTTTGTTGCGATTTTTGGTTTTTCAATTTTTACCTTCCATAATGAAACTTTTTAACGCAAGCATAACAAGGGGAAGGGAAGCTTAACAGATGGGAGCAGGGGGAGGGGGAAAAAGAAGAGGAGGAAGAGGGGGAAAGGAGGGGAAGAGGAAGATTACATAGGATTACATAGGAATAACAGACCCCAGGGGGACCTATGGTCCATGACGAGGGTATCTGCTGAATACATACTACTACTATCAACTACTTGTAAAAAAAACATTTGGAAAATGATACCATGTCCCTAAAGAGGATGGAAAACATGGAAGTTTCGTAGTGCAGAAAAATGGGTATGAAATATACTAACTACAGCTACCACTACCACTACAACTAATCGATCCGGGGGACTAAATATAAATTCGCAGGGCACTTTTCAATACCCCTTTATTTTACAGTGCGCGTCAAGCCTTTTTTTAAAGTAGCTATTGTGCTGGCTTCGAAAAACATTTGCTAGTAACTTTTTTAAATCGATCAACGACTCTCACATTGAAATAATTTTTAGGAGATCAGTGATGCAGCGTTGACCGTTTAGTTTTAAACCATTATTTCTTTTGTCCACTTGAATTGAAAGCTCGAATAGGTTCTTTTGATTAATGACATCAAATTTTTTTAGGATCTTAAAGGTTTCTATCAAGTCCCCACGGATTCTACGATCCTTAAGGAAAAACATATTAAGTTTCCGCAGTCTCTCTTCATAAGAGAATTTCGCAGAGATGGAATTTTGTTTGGCTGCTTTCTTTGCATGATTCCAATTTGCTTGGTCTTTTACGAACAGGGCGACCAGAATTAAACGGCACATTCCAAGTGCGGCCTAACCAAGGACGTGTATAATTTTTGTCATTACTTCGGAGTTTTATGTTCAAAATTGCTTTATAAACCCAACATCATATTCGCCTTTTTACTGGCAGTAGGCAATGGGACTGGTTTTAAGATCATTATGATGATGACACCTAAATCCTTTCCTGCTGTACTTCAGTTAACGATTTATTTTGCATTGATAGATATTTTTGAGGTTATCGTTCCCTATATGCATTACTTTACATTATCGGAATTGAATTTTAATAGCTATTTATCACTCCAGTCTGATAGTTTGTCGAGGTCACTTTGCATGAGTTCGCAGTTTTCTCTAGTATATGCTTTACCGCCTAATTTGGTGTCATCTGCAATTTCGATATTTTAGATACAAGTCCGCAGTCCAGATGGGTGATATATTTTCAGAAAAAGAGTGGGACCAAGACCGAGCCCTGGGGGCACCCCACTAGTAAAAATTAAACCCAATCAGATGTTTCGCCATTATTACACCCCTTGTTTTTCCGATTTGAAAGCCAATCGCCAATCCATGAACATAATTGCTCTCCAAGCCATGTGCCCTTAGCTTGTTTAAAAGTCGCTTATGGGGAACTGTATCGAAGGGTTTCTGAAAATCAAGGTAATTTCATCCGAGGGAATTTAGCGTCCCAGTTTGAATAAATGACATTAAAAAAATCCAGTAGGTTTGTTAAGCAGGATCTCTTATTTCGAAATCAAACTGGGAGTTTAATATTGAATTATTTTCATCGAGAAAAGACAAATATTTTATCCCCCAATATTTCTCAAATAGTTTAACAACACAGACGTTAGACTAATTGGGCGATAATTACTTGCGAGGCTTTACTCCTTTCTTTAATATCGGTGTAACATTAGCTAATTTTCACGTACTAGGAACATTTTTGTCCATTAGCGATTATTGAGTAAATCTTTAGTGGCAGCGAAAGTTGGGCTGTGCATTCGCGAAGTAATCGCGCGAAATTTCGTTCCACCCCCAAGGATTTTGCTGGGTCAAGTTTCTGCAAAATACTTTGATACCTCGTCTACTGTTATCTCTCCTATTTCCAATCTATCACTTTGGAGTCCGCATACATGTTTACTGGTTCTGGTAATGGAGCTTCGTCTTCTTTAATAAATACCGCATTAAAGTAAAACCCTTGAGTACGACTGCCATGCTCTTATTATTTTACCAAGAGTTATTTTTATCTTTCAGTGGCCCAATACTTGTTTTGACGTTTTTCTTACTTTGAACGTATTGAAAGAACCTTTTCGGGTTTGATTTGGATTCCTTTGCAATTTTTTCTTCATATTTACGCTTTTTAGACTTAATTTAAACCCTTGCAACGACCTTTTACGTCATTGTATTCTTAGAATCGCAGTCTGCATTTGACGCTTGTAAACTTTATACGCTCGGCGCTTTCTGCCAAGATTTGTTGAATCTCATTAGTCACCAAAATGGGTCTGTTTTTGTTATTCAGACGTTTTCCTACCATGGGAACATTTTTCAACCACCGTTGAAATTTATTTTTGAAAAAATTACACATGTTTTCCGCGTTATACCGTTTAGTAGGTCAATCCAATCAACTTCGCCCTTTGTACCCGCTGATCTTCGTGAAATCCGCTTTATTATAATTGGGAACTAATAACCGATTTTCTGTGAGTCAACATTGCAATTATACCGCATTTTGATTAACCTGTGATCACTGTTTGCAAATGTTTGCCGAACTAAAATTTGGCCTACCCCTTGTTTTTTTTTATTCTCTTACTGGGCTCTTTATAGGGATGGCAACTAGGGGGGCTTTGTGTTACCCATTTTTGGTGTGCCCTTGGCCAGTTCCTGTGATGTAAAAAAAAAAACAAAAAAAAAAAAAAAAAAAAAAAAAGTTCACCTATATCGCAGTAATAAATCAGATCAGTGTCGGTAGTGAAAACTAACATCTAGGATAATATTATCCCTTAGTGGACACTGATTTTTTTCGTTCCATACAAGCACGCTACCTGTTTCAGCATATTATTTTTCCAGTTTACAGAGGAAAATACCTCCACAAAATTGTATCTATTATTGTGAAACGATTATGTATAAAATCTAGCATTAATTAGGACGATATATTGTACAATAGTTTAGCAAAGAGAGAGAGAGAGGGAGAATCTAAAGTTTAGAGAAAAGAGAGAAATCATGATAATAGAAAAAGAGGAGGAGTAGGAGTAAGAGGAGGAGGAGGATTTTCATAAAGAAAAAAAAGTAGGAAGATCAGGAAGTAAACAAAAGGAAAAGGTAAAGAAAGTCACACCCCACACTGTCACACACACACAACCACAAACACACACAACACACACCACCACACACACACACAACACACAACACACACACGACAAACAAAACACCCCCACAACACACACACACCACACACACACACACACACACACACACACACACACACACACACACACACACACACACACACACACACACACACACACACACACACACACACACACACACACACACACACATTTTTACCTGTACGAGGCATATTAGTGTGACACTAGATGGCCATGGCTCCCGCTTGGCCAGGTGGAGCAGGACAGGTCAATTGGCCACTTCTTAAAACTGTATTATGTTTTCCACCCACCTGTGCATTTACCTGTAATTAAGCAGGCGGGGCGGGATAAACAGGTGTAATGAGACCCTGTGCCTCCTTCTCTTTCTCTCGCAAGATAATTCTTTTCTTATTTGGTCTTTTTCACTTTGCATTATTTCACGCAATTTTTAGTTTGTATACAAATTCTTCGTTTTTTTATGTTACGCCATGTTGAGTTACGATTTGTATTTGATTTCAGTATTTGTCTTTAATATGCGATGTTCTATTTTAGGTATAAATTTTTTTTTTTTTTCCTTTGCTCTTTTTACTTGAATTATATTTTATCATATGGTAAGAATTAACCACGTGTGTGTTTGTGTGCGTGGTGCGTTGCGTGCGTGCGTGCGTGCGTGCGTGCGTGCGTGCGTGCGTGCGTGCGTGCGTGCGTGCGTGCGTGCGTGCGTGCGTGCGTGCGTGCGTGACGTGCGTGCGTGCGTGCGTGCGTGCGTGCGTGCGTGCGTGCGTGCGTGCGTGCGTGCGTGCGTGCGTGCGTGCGTGCGTGCGTGCGTGCGTGCGTGCGTGCGTGCGTGCGTGCGTGCGTGCGTGCGTGCGTGCGTGCGTGCTGCGTGCGTGCGTGCGTGCGTGCGTGCGTTGCGGCGGGCGGCGGGCGGGCGTGGGGCGGGCGTGGGCGTGCGTGCGGTGCGTGTGTGTATGTGTGTGTGTTGTGTGGCGTGTGTGCGTGTGCGCGCGTGTGTGTGTGTGTATATGTGTGTGTGTGTGTGTGCGTGTGTGGTGTGTGTGTGTAGGGGTGTGTGTGTGTTGTGTGTGTGTGTGTGTGTGTGTGTGTGTGTGTGTGTGTGTGTGTGTGTGTGTGTGTGTGTGTGTACGTGCGAGTACTGTCCTGAGGAATGTTGGGAGGGGAGGGAAAGAGGGAGATGGAAGAGGAGAGGAATGTGAGGGGAAAGGAGGACGATGACGAGGGATGTAAAAAGGAAAGGAGGAGGAGGAGGAGGGGAGGAGGATGTGGAGGTGGAGGAGGAGGAGGAGGTGGAGGAGGACATGATGATAGAGAACAAGGGAATACTGTTTTCGAGAGACAGATTTAGAGAGAGAGATTAGAGAGAGAGAGAGAGAGAGAAGAGAGAGAGAGAAGAGAGAGAAAAAGAGAGAGAGAGAGAAAAGAGAGAGAGAGAGAGAGAGAGAGAGAGAGAGAGAGAATTGAAGGAATAGAGAGACAGGATATAGACAGTGGAAATAGACATTAGGAAGATTAGTAAAGCATAAAGAAGATAAATGAGAAGGATTTGTAGGTGACGCGGAGAGAGAGACAGGCAGACAGACAGACGCATTTTTAGTTTGTCTGTCTCCTCCCTTTGTGCCTGTCTGTCTGTCTGTCTGTTTTGTATCTCAACATGACCTGAAAGTTAAGTGTATTTGTTACGTTAACTTACATTTTGTGCATTTGTTATTCTTTTGCTCTTGTATTTGTACCATTTTTATATTTCGTATTGTTTGGGTTTTTTTCTTTTATTTTCCTTTTTTATATTTTTCCTCCATTTTTTCTTTTTCTTTGTTATTTTCTTACATGTTTCTCTTTCCTTTATTCGGTTGTACTCCACATTTTTATTATTTGTTTCCCAACCTAAATTATTTTTTTTTATTTCTTTGGCATTTTGAGAGTTCAATGATTTAGTTTTCATTAACACATTTTCTTTTATTATTTCACTAAACCCATTTCAATAAAAATGGGAAATAAATTGGGGGTTTTCACATGAATTATATATTTTTTGTGTGACACATAATTTGTATCGTGTTAATCCATATTTACCATCATTTACTTATTTTTGTCATTGCATTGTTAGTGCATCTCTTTTTTTCTTTCCTCTCTTTTCTCTTTACTGAATATCTGTCTTCCTTCGCCCTTCTCTCATTCCTCTTAACTCATTTTTTCCTTCCCTCCTCTCCCCTTTTCCCTTCCTCCTTCCCCTCCATCCCATTTACCTAGCCATCTCTCCCCCCTTTCCCCTCTTCCCCTTTCCCATTTACCTACCCACTTTCCTCCCCTAAACTTCCATCTTCCTTTCCCATTTCCTTCCACCCCTTTGTATGAATATATTTCCCTAATTCATCTGTATCCCCCCTTTCCCTCTTCTCTCTCTCTCTCTCTCTCTCCTCTTCTCTCTCTTATCTCTCTCCTCTCTCTCTCTCTCTCTCTCTCTCTCCTCTCTCCTCTCTCTCCTTCCTTCTCTTTCTCCCTCTCTCCCAGTTCTGTATATCCCTTAATTTATTTGTATATCCTCACTCAATCTCTATCTATTTTTCTCTATTTGATATAGTATGTCCCTTTTCCTTTCTTTTTTCCATTCCCTCTTTCTTTCTTTTTCTTTTCTTCCTCTATTCTCTATCCATTATATTATCTTTTTTGCGTCTTACCATTTTCTTTCTGTTTTTTCCTCTATTATATCCACTTACTTTTTCTTTTTTCTTTCTTTCCCACTATAGTCCGGCAGATAAACGCTAAATATGTGCTTGACCTCATTTTTTAGTATAAATTTTTTTAATGATGATTATTGATGGTAAGGGCATATATATTCAGAAACTGCGGATGACATCTTGTCATACTTGAGCAGTTTGTGCTAGGAGGTTTTAAAATGCTATTTCCTCATTATCTTCGTAACTATATGAGTTTAAACACGAATGATAAGGTCCTTTTTTTATGTTTTCAGGCATCAAGAATTACAATGCTGCCATTATTATATCAATAAAACACACCAAAAACAAGAGGCCGCCATAAATGTGTTTTTCATTGCAGAAAATTGACTTTTCAACAGCCATTGCTACATGGCATGTAAAAGCGGGTTCAAGTTTTGTAGTATAATTGTGTACATATTCGCGATGCCTAACGTGTGAGGGGTGTTGGTGTGCTCGTGTGCGGGGATTTCCCAGACGTGGATTTCCCCTAACTTTTTTGTGCGCTGCGCGGCGGCCGGCCGCGGGCGGGGTGAAGGCACTGCGCTAGGGAGCTTGGGAAGGTACGGAGGTGTGTGGTGTGAGCTGTGTGTCATTCAATACAGCAGCCGATTGTCTCAAGTATAATCTTTTTTAACTGATTTTTTAGTACATATACTTTTCAGAACTGACAGGGGACATCTGTCACAATTGAGCAACTTTTGCTGGGAGCATAAAATTCAAGATAACTGCCACCGTTTTCTGGGGATATATAATTCACCTCTTATCTTCGTTACTAGATAAGCTAAAAAACTTTGAATAAAAGGTCATTTATATGTTTTCAGGCATAAGGGTCCAATGACGCTATGTTTTTTTTTAGAAAAAAACACAAAACAATCAAGATAGCCGCCATACAAAAAATGGGGTAGTTAATTTTATAATGAAATATTTTGTTTGTTTCTATGTATTTGCAATGGTACTTGTGCGGTGCGGTGGTACTTCGTAAGTCATGGCCTCATATGATAACAATATGATATGAATATTGACTAGATTGCGTGTGATGACAAGCCAGAAAAATTGATCGAGTCTGGACAGAGAAGAATTGAAACCATCATAAAGTGCAGCAAAATATATCTCGACGGTAAACATCAAGTACTTGAGGACTCTGTGCAAGAGGATCGTGACTCTACTGTGAAATGCCATAAGAGCTGTCTATGTACATATACTTTCCAACACTCAGATACAGGGGACATCTCAAAAGAAAAAAAAAATGAAGGACCTTCTGTGATTCCCCCCAAGAAAACACACTTCATGTGCTTCAAGCTTTAGCTTTCAGGAACAATGTTTATTCTGTGGAGAAGAATGTATGTTGGATAAAGATACAAAGAATCCTGCTCGGTGGAAGCCAGCATACCTGTGTCGTGAAATTGCACGAAAAGGAGAGAAATCGCTGCAGCAGTATCTGCTAGAAGCATGTGATTACAGGGATGACGAGTGGGCCACCACTGTGAGAGTGCGCATATAGGGAGTCATCAGTGACTTACACGCAGCAGACGCACGATACCATGTCTCATGCAGATGCAAGTTACAGGAAAAGAGAGCACTTACATGTGCTGCAGGCTCGACATCAAACTCTGTAGGGTGGATGATGCTCTGAACTTTTTGATTCGAGCACTCAAGGAAGACCCGAAGCGCATTGGAACTCCGTGGAAATTATCAATGCTACAGTGGATATGGGGCAGCAAACTCTCACGTGTGAGTTGGTAAAAACTTGCTCTGAGTGTTGTGGGGAGGACCTTCTGGTGTAAGTTCTCTGCATAGCAAGTATCCTAATCTTCCGTAGTATGCATCCACATACTGAAACTGGTTGATGAAGAGGACATGATCTGGATGTCGTTTTGACACAGTCCCCAAAGAAAATCACGAAGAAGTTAAGGAGTTTTCAAAGGATAAACTTCCTACGAAACCAAATGAACCGTGATATACCCGCAGAATCCGTAAGCAAAACCCATGTTTGGGTTTCTACTATCTAAGTTGTCTCTTAAATTAGACAAGACTCTGCCTGCCATTCTCATTGGCTCAATCATCAAAAACTGCACTGCATATCACCCAACCAGTCTTCAGATTGATCTTGGAGTAGTGATTCGGGACTCTAAGAAACCATAAATCTCTTTGCACGCCTTTGGCGAAACATGCTCTTATGACAAAATTTTGCGTTTCAAGAATCAGCTGCATTGTCAGCCGCAGAAGAAATTGATTTGTCAGGCATATCAGATGCAGATGCGTGATTGATCTAAGTAGTAGCCGACAATTTCGATGCAGACATATCGTCTCAAAATGGCAAACTGTCCACTCATTCTTTGGCAGTACTCTTCACACAAAAGGAGCAAGATGGCATGTCTTCTGACCAACAGGGAACTATCAAGCGCATCAAGAAATCTGAGATGTCAAAGTCAGTAGAGTTTAACTTGCAAATCGAAAGATTCAATGGATCGAAAAATCCTGCATTACCCAGGAGGCCGCCAGAAAAAAATGTGCTTCACTGAAGATGCATGCTCAGAAAGCATTGGCAAGACAAAGAGCTGACAAAACAGACACAGCCTTCTGGAAGACATCATCATCAAAGATCGATGCCCCGAGTACAATGGGTACAACACAGCCAACAGTCGCCAAAAAGGCTTCTAAACCCAACCAAAAACAAAAGGTGTGCATCTGCCACTGATCGATATCATCGATATGACTCCGTCCGATCTTGACCCGATGATGACGGCCCTGGCACAGGCACAACATCTTACACAGCAGACAGGCCAGCAATTTGTTGTTTTCACATGCGACTTGCAACTGTACCGTGTGGCTCTTCACGTAATGTGGACCTACCCAGACCGATTCCCAAATGTCATCATGCGGACCGGAGGAATGCATTCTCTTATGAGTTTTGTCGGATCCGTTGGTACGTTGATGGCAGAAAGCGGACTTGCTGAAGTGATGAGTGCTGTGTTTGGAGGAGTGCCGAAGATGTTGTCTGGTAAGAAGTTTCCTCAAAACGTGAGGGCGCTACGACTCGTTGTGGAGGAAGTACTGAGGAGTATCATAGAGCAAACCCCCAATTACACGCAAGCATGATCTGATGAGCATATTGGAAGAACTTCCAGCAGGGAATTAAAAAACCACTAAACTATGGGTTGACATACTCATAAAGCCAGTATTCATCATGATGATGTTTATCAGAGCAGAGAGGAAAGGAGACTGGCCACTTCACCTTGAAGCCCTTACCCTGATGATGCCCTACTTCTACGCGGCTGACCATGTGCACTACGCACGATATGGCCTCTTCTATCTCAGATCGATGGAAGCTCTCCCCACCAAGATCCTGGATCTGTGCATGAAAGGAAAGCATGTGCTGAGACATATTCCTGGGATCTGGAATGGGATCTGGAGCGACATGTACATAGAGACTACTTTCATGAGGTACGGCCATGAGAAAGGAGGCATCATCGGCATCACTTTGAAGCCTGAAACACTCAAAACATGGGCCTTAAGTCTTCACCACTGCAGCAAATTGGAGTCCAACCTCAGCGAAATGGTCGATGGTGATGGAGGTAATGTGCAGGTCATTCGCAAAGAAGAAGCTCAAGTAGGGTCTCCCGTGACAGAAAGGACAGAGAGGGCATCCGACACAAGCTCGAGTTGGGGCATCAATCTCTGGATTCAGTGAGTCATCCTGAAAAGGGATAGTGAATATTGTCAGTGGCAGGGTAGGTCCTTCTACAGTCAACGTGCAAGATTCCCTTGAAGTTGGAAGAGAACAGATGGCTGAATTCGAAAAAGACTTGGCCGGAGCATTTTCCCTTTATACCATCAACAAAAAGATCACGACCATGGCAGTGACGAGAAAAGTGTAAAAGTTAGTGAAACAAAAGTGTTTACCCCAGCCTCATCTACTCAAAAGTAGTAGGTCCCTTTAGGCCAGTTCCCGTCAAGTGGACATCAAGGAGGTTCTCGCACATGAGCTGGGACCAATCCCAACATCAATGTTCACAGATGCAGGAGAGATGAGATGCTCAACAGGAAAATCCGTGTTGAAGATCAACTGAAAGTTGAGGTCTCATCCGGAAATGCCACCAACACCCGACATCACAATCATCGATGGTTCTGCTCTCTCTGGTGAACACTGGCCTGTGGGTGGTACAGTAAAAAAGTATGTGTCAAACTTCAGACAACATATTGAGAGGAAGCTGCAAAAAGGAGATGTGTACTTTGTGTTTTATCGGGTTACTAGAGTTAAGCACAAAAGGTGTCACAGGAAGTGCGAGGATTGATTGATTTAATGCCTAAAAGGGGAATGTGCCAGGGGGAAGTGTAGGAACACTGAAGCCAATAGAGTTTACCAGCTCAAGGTTACAACGGAGCTGCCATCACAGAAAGTAATCCTGACTGTCACTGAAAACAAGAAGAAACTCATTGAATAATCTGCACTGAACTCAAAGGAGACGTTTCGTTCCATCGAAACCCCATACAGAATCACAAGCTGATCATCACATCCAAGACAAAACTTCGATTGAGATCAGCAATGGAGGACTTATCATCACAGAGGGGATATGAACACTACACATGATGAGGCAGATTCATCATCGTTCAACAAATGCTCATGGCTGCAAAGGAGAAACCACAAAACATCACCGTCTTATCAGATGACACAGGGCGTGTTTGTACTGCTTCTACATTACTATCTGGAAGATGGTCTTTAAATTCATGGTGAGTATGGAAATCTCCAATCAAAGATCGGCAATAGTCGATATCAGGAAGACCGTGAGAAGCACATAGATATCATACCCGAAAAACTAGCTGCTCATGCATTTCTGTTGCGACACATGCAGTTGCTTGCTGTTTCGGCTTTGGAAAAAGCACTGTTTTGAAAGTTGTAAGAAGTGGACTTCTTCTGTCACTTCTGGGACAAATTGATGCTTCGCTGCCTCGGTGATCCAGCAGGCAACGAAATCATGACTGTTGCTATGGACAGAACAACAGTGACCCCGATGTCAAATGCACGACTCAGTGCTTGGGGAGCAAAAAAAGGCAAAGGGTGTACATCAACACCAAAATTATGCTCTCTACCACCGACCAGTGAGGCCTTCGAGGAAAAAAGTGAAAAAGTGCGCAAACATCAAGCATCCATATGTCGCGCGTGAAAGACGCGGATCCACGAATGGACGTTGAAAAATATGGATGGAAGAAAGATGAAAACCAACAGATCACTTGTAACTACGACAGTCCCGGATACAGTCAGCCTTGCACCCGATGCGTCTTGCGATGATCAGGTGTGGATGCGAGAGTGACACACCTTGTCGTTTATCCATATGTGGTTGCCGGAGTGCCAATCTGGCGTGCATAATGTTCTGTGCCTGTCACGATGGAATTTTCTGCAACACCCAAAAGCTTTGTGACTGTGACAGTGACTATTTAGTCGAAAAATCAAAATCCATATCTTACGTTTAACAGAATACATAATGTTTTCAGTGATTAAACCAACAAGTGTGTCTCATGTGATTAACCAGAAAATTAACTCATGCGTCGTTGCAAATAATGCAAAATTAATATACAAATAAGCGTTTATTTTATGAAAATACCACACAGGGCCTTTCCAATCCTGCTAGTGCATGTCATTAATAAGGTCTAGTAATGGCTGTTTAGAAAGTCAATTTTTGCAATGAAAAACACATTTATGGCGGCCATCTTGTTCTTTGTGTGTTTATTGATATAATAATGGGACATTGTAATCTTGATGCCTGAAAACATATAAAAGGACCTCTCATTCGTGTTTTTATCTCATATAGTTACGAAGATATGAGGAAAATAGATTTTCCCAGATTCGATGGCGACCATCTTGGATTTCGCCTCCTAGCACAAATTGCTCAAGTATGACAAGATGTCATCCGGCAGTTTCTGAATATGTATGCCCTTACCATCAATAATCAACATAAAAAAAACCTTTATACTCCAAAATGAGGTCCTATGGTACTTCTGCCGGACCACTATATACCGTAAGTCTTTTCTTGTCTGTTATTCTGTTTTTCATTCACTATTTGCTTTTATTCTTTTATTGCGTTTATTTATTATTTCTACTTACTTAAATGTATGCCATGTATGTTTCACCTTATCTATCTCTCTTTCTCTCGCTCTCTGCCTTTTGTATTCTTTTTTTCCTTTTCCTTTTCCCTTTCTTTCTATTTGTTCTCCTCATTCTTCATCCCCCTCCTCCTTTTCCCTCTTTCTCCTCCATTCCTCTTCTCTATTTCCTTCCTCCCTTCTCATTCAATCTCCTCTTTCCTTCCTTCCTCGTTTCCTCCATCTTTCCCAAACACAACGTGAAGGAATCGTGACATTTGGCCCCTCTTGATCAAGAGTACCCTTCCATCTCCTCTAAAAGTGAACCTGACCAGATGGCGAGGAGGAAGTGGAGGAAGAGAAGAATATAGAAGAAGAAGGGAAGGAGAGAGAGGTGATAACGAGGAAGAGGAGGCGAGGCGTGTGAAAGAGCAGAAAGGGAGGTAAAGAGGCAAAAATAATAAAGAGGAGGGAGGGAAATAGGCAAGAAATACAATGTGAATGAAAGAAAAGTTCGGATAGAGGAGGAGGAGGAGGATACATAAGATACTTTGATCCTATCTGAACTTTGCAAGTACCAACTACAAGGTTATTGACTATACAAGGCGCCACCACGCCAGGACGAACTTGGTGGACTCGAACCGCTGACCGAATGCAGGGAGAGAGAGAGAGAGAGAGAGAGAGAGAGAGAGAGAGAGAGAGAGAGAGAGAGAGAGAGAGAGAGAGAGAGAGAGAGAGAGAGAGAGAGAGAGAGAGAGAGAGAGAGAGAGAGAGAGAGAGAGAGAGAGAGAGAGAGAGAGAGAAAAAAAAAACATACAAATACAAAGCGCCACCACGCCAGGACAAACTTGGTGGGCTCGAACCGCTGACCGAATGCAAGGACACTACACGCGAGCCCGCAGCTCTACCAACCGAGCCACCGTGACGGGTACATAGGAATACATAGGAATAACAGACACCAGGAGAGCTATTGTTCCATAACTAGGGTATCTGTTGAACTACATAAGTTTCGTAGTGAAGAATGGTAGGATATGAAATATGCTAACTACAACTACCACTAACACTAATCGATCCGGGGGACTATAGTATGAATTCGCAGGGCACTATCAATACCCATTTACTTTACAGTGCGCGTCAAGTCTGTTTTTAAATTTAGTTATTGTGCTGGCTTCGACAACATTTGCTGGTAATTTGTTCCATCGATCAACAACTTTAACATTGAAATAATTTTTACGGAGATCAGTGATGCAACGTTGACCGTTCAGTTTTAATCCGTTATTTCTTGCTGTCACTTGAGGAGGAAGCTCGAATAAGTTCTCTTGATTAATGACATCAAATCCTTTTAAGATCTTAAAGGTTTCTATCAGTCGCCACGGATTCTACGATCCTTTAAGGAAAACATATTAAGTTTCCGCAGTCTCTCTTCATAAGATGAATTTCGAAGAGATGGTATTAGTTTGGTTGCTCTTCTTTGAACTGATTCCAATTTGGCTTGATCTTTTACGAAGTAAGGCGACCAGAATTGAACGGCATATTCTAAGTGCGGCCTAACCAAGGACGTGTATAATTGTGTCATTACTTTCGGAGTTTTATGTTCAAAGTTGCGTTTAATGAAGCCCAACATCATATTCGCCTTTTTACTGGCAGCTAGGCAATGCGTACTGGTGTTAATACCATTACTTATGATTACACCATACATCACCTTTCCTGCTGGACTCAGTTTAACGATTTATTTTGCATTTGATAAGTTATATTTGAGGTTATCGTTGCCTATATGCATTACTTTACATTTATCGGAATTGAATTTTAATAGCCATTTATCACTCCAATTTGAGAGTTTGTCGAGTTCACGTTGTATGAGTTCGCAGTTTTCTCTAGTATATGGGGAGGCGGTGGCCAAGTGGTTAGCGTCTTGGAGTGCTGAACTCAATGTCCCGAGTTCGAATCCTGCCGGGGGCAACTCTTTCAAGAGCCTGGTAGGGGAGCAGGAGGTCCCGAGTTCAATTTTCACTGAAACAAGGACACGTCAAAGCCATCGTCGAGTACCGAAGGCAACTCCCGCATTCGCGTATCCCTGTCTGCCGACTGCGAGTGTGATGGTGGGACTCTTGGGGCTGCAATGCGCCTAACCTCTGTGAGAGCAAGAACATCTTCAAAATTATATCTTCACCTGAGACCACAGGTGTCACTATAACTCCAGCCTGCGCCACCAACGGCGGTGTCGACCAACATCAAGACTCCTCATTGCCTACGAGCGCGATGGGGCTACAACGTAAAAAAAAAAAAAAAACAAAAAAAACAATGCTTTAACCGTCTAATTGGTGTCATCCGGAATTTCGATATTTTCGATACAAGTTCCGCAGTCCGATCATTATATATATAAGAAAAAAGAGTAGGACCCAGCCGTGCTCTGGAGGCACCCCACTAGTAACGTCTAACCAATCAGATGCCTCGCCACTTTTACTACACCGTTGTTTAAAGTCGATTTGAAAAACAAATCGCCAATCGTCCTGAACTGACTGCTCTCCTAACCATGTGCCCTTACTTGGTCAAACGTCGCTTATGGGGGAACTGTATCGAAGGCGTTCTGAAAATCAAGGTATATTATATCCGACGACAATTTTAGCGTCCCCCAGTGAATAAATGACAATTGAAAAAATCGAGTAGGTTTGTTAAGCAGGATCTCATTATTTCAAATCCAAATGGGAGGTTAATATTAGTTATTTTCATCATCGAGAAAAGACGCTATTTTATCCCCCAATATTTTCTCAAATAGTTTAAACAATCACCGACGTTAGACTTATAGGGCGAGAATTACTTGCAGGCTCTTTCTCCCTTGTCTTGAATATCGGTGTAATTATTAGCTACTTTCCACTACTAGGAACTTTTGTCCTTTAGCTATTTATTGAAAATAATCTTATGGGAACGAAAGGTGACTGATGACATTCGCGAAGTAAACTCGCCGAGTTTCGTCTACTTCCTACGGATTTTACTGGTTCAAGTTTCAGCAAATACTTTTATATTTCGCTACTGTTATCTCTCCTATTATACCAATCTATCACTCTTAGAGTCCCGCAAACATGTTTACTGGTTCTGGTATGGACTTCGTCTTCTTTATAAAAAACCGCATTAAAGTAAATCATTGAGTACCATAGCCGCTATACTCTTATTATCATTTCTAAGATGTTATTCTTTTCTTTCAGGTGGGCCAATACTTGTTTTGGACGTTTTTCTTACCTCGCACGAATTGAAGAACCTTTCGGTTTGATTTGATTCCTTTGCAATTTTTTCTTCATACGCGCGCCTTTTTAACTTAATTAATCCTTTGCACGCCGCTTTTAACGTCTTGTCAATCTCAAGAATCGGCGTCCGCATTTGATCGCTTGTAAACGTTATACGCTCGGCGCTTACTGCGATGATTTGTTTGAATCTCATTAGTCCATCCACAGGGTCTGTTATGTTATTCAAACGTTTCTTACCATGGGAACATTTTCTCAACAACCGATTGTAATTTATTGTGAATAAATTACCCTGGTTTTCGGCGTTATTACCATTTAGAGGTCAATCAATGCAAATTCGCTTATAAACCCTGCCGATCTTTGTGAAATTTGCTTTCTTATAATTGGGAACTAATAACCGATTTTTCCTGTGTGTCCTACGTTGCAATTTATGCCGATCTGACTAACCTGTGAATAACTGTTTGCCAAATGTTCACACTATTTGCAATATCACTCAGATCAATGTCGGTAATGAGAACTATCTCTAGGATACTATTATCCACTTGTAGGCTTACGGACCATCTCCTTTCGATTAATTCCGTTTACCATTATCAAGCAATCGCATACCTTCCTATCAGCAGAATTATATTATTCCAGTTTTATATGAGGTAGGTTAAAATCTCCACATAAATTGTAATCGTTATTATTGTTGACAACTGACTTTGTATCTCGTCATACAGGAGGCAATCTACTTCTGCATTTGATTTAAGGGAGGACTATTGTTTAGAATTTTACGTAAGCTTAATTCTTTGCGTAGACCTGAGTCATAATTATCTGATTTACTTTATCGATTTCCATTGCTTGCAATATTCTTAAATGTAAAGATGACACCTCCATAGGTGCACGCTGCTTTTGCGTACGACAATTTATGAATGTCTTGTAGCCATGGATGGCTTTTCAGATATAATGTTTATCTTTTGGTGTTGAGCCATCTCCCAGGGATACGAACGAATATATGGCTTTTCGAACACGCAAGACCAATATCATTAAGCTTTAAAATAATGCTTCTGTGCATTTTGTAAATAGTATTTAGTTCCTTAATAAGTTTTTGTACCTTACGTGAGGATTTACCGGCAGGGTGTCTAGGGTCCACTGTAACAGGGCGCTTTGATTAGTTACTTTGATTAGTAATTTTCGAACAAAACAGTTGACCAAGCGCTGCTGTGGGGTAAGACAGGGTTCAGGTGATGCTGCTAAGGGAGTCCCGTCCGCTCGCCGTTTTTTTATCTGTAAGAAAAAACTATCATTTAGCAGACGTCCTGAAATCGTGCATGCCAACGGCTGGAGGTGGAGTCCGTCCACCCAAATCAGATAGCGAAATCCTCACCAGATGGGGTCTTCGTAGAAATTATCCCAAATTTGCGAAGTCAACATTTCACTGTTCACAAAGAGACCTGAGAGCCGGTTTTTACACTGTGAAACGCTTTATCATAAAACGTTGGACAACTCCCATCTGGGGGATTTTTCCTGAATTAAGTGATATGATTTTAGTTTTTTAGTCTTCAATTTCCGGATCAACTTCCTGTACTTGTCCCCGTATTCTTCAGATCGCTACTGTCCAACGTCCGTTGGTTCCTGCCATGATGACATAGAGAGTGTTATCGTTAGTTTTTTTGGTGACGTCATCGCAGGCTGCAGTGATGTCGTTGAGTCTGGATCCTGGGAAACAGAAGCGCTTCCTTGTATCACTTGTAACCCTACCACAAAACTCCACCAGCTGTCCTCGGAGAATTGAGTCCCCCGAGCATCTCGTCCTAGTGTACGTCTTTCCTTTATTTTCGCCAAGAACCTGAACTTTGTTGAGGATGATATAAGAAACGTAAGCCGGAAAGGGAAGAAAGAGAAAGCAAATGGAACAGCAGTGAGTAGACGGGTGTCAGAGAGAGAGAGATAAAATAAAAGAGAGGGAGAAAGAGAGAGAGAGAGAGAAAGAGATAGTGAGATACAAACTACTTGAATATGAAAACAGTTAAATCAAAGCTTCAAACCCTCTCCCCCCATAAGAAAAAATACTACATAGGTTTCCAGATATTTCAGTATATTTTTTTCATCTACTTTTTTCAATCCTTTTTTATATACTCGAGTATCTTTATTTTACTACCATTTCTCTCTCTCTCTCTCCTCTCTCTCTCTCTCTCCTCATATCTCTCGTCTCCTCTCTTCTCTCTCCTCTCTCTCTCAATCTCTCTCCTCTCTCTCATCCTCTCTCGTCTTCTTCTCGGGTCTCCGCCTCTTCATCTTTCCCTCTCCCTTCTTTTTCCTCCTCTTCTCTCCTCTCTCTCTACCCATGCTCTCTCCAGTCCTCCTCTCTCATCGCTCTCCTCTCGCTCTTCGCTCTCGCTCATCTCGCTCTCTCCATAGTCTGTCTCTCAAACGTGGTAATCAATTAATCGAAAAACAAAATATATAACCAACTTTTGTCATTAAAATATCGCCTTGTTTTTATTAGTTTAATTCTTTCATTATTTTAATTCTTCTTTTCATGATGTTTTTTCTTTCCCCGTTCTACCTATGCATGCACCAAATATTTTCCCGCTTCCAATAAGATGGATTCCGGTGGAAGGAGATGGGTGGAAGATGAGGAGAAGTTGGCCTGAGGTTTAGGAAATGTGGAAGAGGAAGAGAAGAAGGTGATGAAAGATACAGATAAAGTTATATAAGAGGAAGGATAAATGAAAAATGGAAATTGCCCCCCCCAAAAATAATATAAATAATAACTTGCTGAGAAAACATGAAAAATTGAAAGAAAAAAGTTTACTATTTACTACGGTTACCTGGACGAGAGAGAGAAGAGAAGAGAGAGAGAGAGAGAGAGAGAGATGAAGATGGAGAGAGAGAGAGAGAGAGAGAGAGAGATAGAGAGAGAGAGAGAGAGAGAGAGAAGAGAGAGAGATAGAGAGAGTAGAGAGAGGAGTAGACGAGAGGAACAAAAAAATCCCCACTTTTTATTCACATCATGCTATTCAATATAAAATATATTTATCTCTGCATCCATCTCTTTACAATGTTTCTCATTCAGTTACAAATATTTCACCTGTCTAAATTGACACATTTCCTCACACCTAAAACAACGGAGTATTATAAAGCTTTGGTGCATATAGTCTACATATCACTGTACTCATATTCTTTTTGCTGAGAAATGCACCATAAATGAAATATATGCCTTTTTTGGGGCCAAATATCACAACACGGCGAACGCAACTGTCATATGGTTTGACGTAGTAACTGCAAACTCAGATCTTCGCCTGATCAGCTGATCGGCTTGTTTTGGCTCAGCAAACCGCAATTACTAAGTTTATCTTTACTAACCTAACTAAACGTGCATTACCCCTACTACAGCAAGATACCAGTAACCTCCTTTCAGTGATGTGGTAGGTATTCACTGTGTTTTGTGAATATGTATTGTAGGTTAAAGGAAAAGTGGATAGACAGAGCAAAGTGGCCCTGACACCTGAACAAGTGGGATGACTGTCTGAGATCGCATTCCCCTTATAGGGAGCTTAAATGAAACCTGCAATGACATGTACAGCTATTACAGTCTAGACGAACTCATAGAGGCATACAGGTAGAAATGTATGGTTAGTAAGGTTGTAGTGGTGAGACTAGTGACTAAGGGTGTATGTTTGCTTATGTGGGGAAAGAAAGCATAATTTCTACCTGTTCCTCTATGAGTTCGGTCTATCTGTCTAGCTTTACATGTCATTTGCAGGTTTCATTTAAAGCTCCTATAAGGAATGTGCCGATCCAGAAGTCATCCGCTTGTCAGTTGTCCCGGCGCACTTATCTCTGTCTATTCCACTTTTTCCTTATAAACTACAACTTACATCTTCACAACACAGTGCATACCTACTACATCACTGAAGGAGGATTCTGGTCATCTGCGGTAGTAGGGGTCATGCCAAGTCGGTGTATAGTAGGTAGTACATAATAGTCGCGGCCGCTTGACGCTGTTTTGTCTCTGTTGTTTTGTGCTTGATGACTCCAACATGGGCCAGTCGTTTTTAAGAGGGGGGGCCGTAAATACATTTTCTGCACTTAAATTTCGCTGTATCATCAAAAATCTGGTTCACAATATCAAAAATCACCTCACTGGCCCACTTATATGGGCTTGAAGATTCAAATCATCCTGACCCAAGTATAGTAAATTGGTCCATTGTGAACTATACCCTGTTTTTTTTTCACATCATTTTTCATTCGAGTGTTTTTTATTTTGAGGTGACTGTGAATGAAAATGAGTGAATCATCATCATCTCTAAAGCCCCGTCCCCACTACCACTCACGCACCGTCGGCGCTTCCCGTCGAACAGTGTTCGTCCGTCAAAGTGGCAGTGTGGACACGATGCCGACGAGCAAATTTAATTAACCGTCGCGCTTGCCCGCCAACATTCGCAGTTTAATATTGGGCGGGCATCCCGTCCTCACGGATCAGCGCCGAACAATATGCTTCAAGTTATCGGCAGTTTTCACTCTAGATATTTGTGTATTGCCTTGTACCGTATACCATCAGACCAATAAGTCAGCTTGATTACGAATATTGATCAAAGTATTAAATGGGAGAAATGTTGAGAATTGCCAGGCGAGTTTGAGACAAAAAGTGAGAAAAATGTTTATACTTGACCCTGGCATCGGCGCTTCCCGTCGGCCAAGCCGACGGAAGCGCCGACGGTGGTGAGATGGGTAGTGTGTGGACGGGGCGTAACCCTGATGATCTGAATTCTTAATTTATCTTTATCTTATCCCTCCTCCTCCTCCGCTTCCTTCTTCCTCCTCCTCCTCCTCTTCCTCTCCTCCTCCTCCTCCTCCTTCCTCCTCCTCCTCGCTCCTCCTCCGCCTCCTCCTCCTCCTCCTCCTTCCTCCTCCTCCTCCTCCTCCTCCTCCTCCTCCCTCCTCCTCCTCTCCTCAAACGAAGGATAAGAGGTGACCTCTCGAGTAGTTACATCTTCAATGGATTGTACGAACGTAGTCCCAGAAATCCCCCCCACCCCCCTTTTTTTCCACGCTAGACCGTTCAAGCTCACCTAAAACAACGGATTTAAAATCGCGGAAACGTTTTTGTAACGAACGCAGCAAAGGTACTTCTTTCTCACAAACCGTTGTTGTAAACGCATGGAATGGCCTGCCCGTCAGACGTAGTAAACTCAAATGACAATAGAAATCATTTACAAATCGCACTCGATAATATTTCATGTCAAATCCCCGGTTTCACTGTTATCTCGGAATAATAAATTTATCTCGCGGGCCTCTGAAACTTACTCTCATTGCGTAAAATTATTGCGAGTCGCGTTCTACACAACCCCTCCACACGTCTCATACGCCCGAGTAAACGGTCACTACTATAACTTTGACCTGTGCCTTGCTGTGGTTCTTAGTGGCCCTGTCAGTTAGTGAACCCCACCATGCGGGATTTATATCTCAGGGTCACTGCTGCAGGGGCATTGAAGTGCACGGCGTCCTACTTGGAAAGTGCACTACCGCAGTAGATTGGAAACGGAGCTGTGGCCTATTGACTGCTGCCCATCCCAAGGAAGCGCCACGCAAGGCTGCCGGCCCACCACCCGAACTTCCACACTGAGCCTACACCAACACTACATTAGACCTCATAACATCACACTTATAGCCCCGAGTTTAAACGGTTACCCTACTACTCTCGACCTGTGCGGGCTGTGGTTCAGTTAGTTGTCCTGAGCAGTTAGTGACCACCATCGGGAAAAAAAAAAAATTTTTTTTTTTTTTAGGTACCAGGGTCCACTGCCTGCAGAGCATACAAGTGTACGGCGGCGTCCTACATGGAAAAGTACACATCCGCAGTGGATTGAACGGAGCTGGGGGGGCCTGATTGACCTGCTGCCTCCCAAGAAAGCGCAGGCAAGGCTTCCGCACCACCCCTTGAAAACCTCCAACAACTGTGTTCACACATTACAAAACACACATAACATGACATATCTATCAAAGCACGAACTTACCCCACAAACTAGTAGTAGGTTAGCCATAGATTTACAGCTTCAACTTTCCTCACAAGTCCATGCCAGATTTTCTATATTCGATGGTATCACCTTCTTTTCCGGCCCAGCCTCTTCGGCTGGAGAGATGGGTGGTGGGGAGGAGCTTCTACTTCCTATCCTTTCTCTCTATTATCTAGTTAGTGAGTGTAGTTAAAGCAAACAGTCCTTGTAGTACCTATTCGGTCTGTTGCGGTTTGTGTTTCCTTTGTATTCCTTTGTAGTCCTCCTCCTCCTCATATCCAACACCCAGGCACAAAGAAATAATGGCCCTGCCACTAATGGTGTTTGTGGCAGCAGGAACATATAATTAGTCTTTGTATACATGCTTTTTTTTTACTAGATTGTTTACTTGATTGTTTTTTATTCTGTGAGGCTTGTTTTAATTGTTTGTTGTTGTTATCTATTATATTGATTATGGCAGTTTTTTTATTTTTATCTTACTTATCATCTTCGTCCTGCTTTGTCGCTTCTGTTCCTCTTCCTTTCTTTCTTTTTCGTATCATGCTTAGTCCTTGATCTTCTTTATATTATTATCATTCTTTGCCTTCTTCTTCGTTGGCGCTTATAGCGTATTTTAAGCCTTTTCCCATTGTTGTTCATCTATATCAACCGAGAGTGGTCAGAGAGAGAGAGAGCGAGAGAGAGAGAGAGATGAGAGAGAGAGAGAGAGAGAGAGAGAGAGAGAGAGAGAGAGAGAGAGAGCGAGAGAGAGAGAGAGAGGAGAAGAGAGAGAGAGAGAGAGAGAGAGAGAGGAGAGAGAGAGAGAGAGAGAGGAGAGAGAAGAGAGGAGAGAGAGAGAGAGTAGAGAGATAGAGAGGAGAGAGAAGAGAGAGAGAGAGAGAGATAGAGAGAGGGGGATAATGATTTGTCCATTCCATTTCTTGAGTGCAATTTGGTCTGACTCTGGCAGGATTGGATGAGGATAGAGAAGAGATAGAGAAAGAGAGAGGAGAACGAAAAAAAGAGTGAGAGAGAGATAATGCGAAATAAATTAGATCTCTCAATCTATCTTATAAATTTTTCTTCGCTTCATCTGCTTCATTACATTTTGATTTGATTTGATAGTTTTATTTGGACATTATTTATTCCGTCTCTCTCTCTCTCTCGTCTCTCTCTCTCTCTCCTCGTCTCTCTCTCTCTCTCTCTCTCTCTCTCTCTCTCTCTCTCTCTCTCTCTCTACTCTCAATCTCCTTTCTCCGTATTTTCACAGATTCATCCCAGCTTTAAATGTATTATTAAATTTATTTCTTCTTTCATGTTTTTTCCACATTCTACATTTTCATTGTTTTTAATATATTTTTTCATATTTGCATATTTCATCTTTTCCAGCACAAGTTATTTTATCTTCCCTATTTCTTTTTTATCTCACATTTAATTTTTCATCTTCGTATTATTTTGTTCATCTCATTTTGCTCCAGATCCATATTCTTTTTTACATACGTACTTGTAGGCTACATTACATTATGTTAGTACAGTACTTACTTTTAATACATACTTTTATACAATACATTATCATAGTACTTATTCATACTTGAATTTTTTTTTTCTGCAATATTTCTTTTTTTTCTATTTATGCGTTTTTTTTAAATCATACATAAATAAATCAGATTTTCAGATCCTTTATTTGTATATTTTTCATATACTTTTTTCAAATCCGTTTTTTATATACTCGAGTATCTTTATTTTACTACATGTCTCTCTCTCTCTCTCCTCTCTCTCTTCTCTCTCGTCATCTCTCCTCTCTCTCTCTCTCTCTCTCTCTCCTCTCTCTCTCTCTCTCCTCTCTCTCTCTCTCTCTCTCCTCTCCTCTCCCTCTCTCTCTCTTTTCTCTCTCTCCTCTCTCTCTCTCTCTCTCTCTCGCTCTCGCTCTCGCTCTCGCTCTCGCTCTCTCGCTCTCTCATAGTCTGTCTCTCAAACCGTGGTAATCATTAATCGAAAAACAAAATATATACCAACTTTTGTCATTAAAATATCGCCTTGTTTTTATTAGTTTAATTTCTTTCATTATTTTATTCTTCTTTTCATGTGTTTTTCTTTCCCCGTTCTACCTATGCATGCACCAAATATTTTCCGCTTCCAAATAAGATGGATTACCAGGTGGAAGGAGATGGTGGAAGATGAGGAGGAAGTGGCCTGGGAGGTTAGGAATGTGGAAGAGGAAGAGAAGAAGGTGGTGAAAGATAAAGATAAAGTTATAGAAGAGGAAGGATAAATGAAAAATGGAAATTAGCCCCCCCCAAAAAATAATAATAATAATAACTGATGAGAAACATGAAAAATTGAAAGAAAAAAGTTTACTGTTTCTACGATTACCTGAGAGAGAGAGAGAGAGAGAGAGAGAGAGAGAGAGAGAGAGAGAGAGAGAGAGAGAGAGAGAGAGAGAGAGAGAGAGAGAGAGAGAGAGAGAGAGAGAGAGAGAGAGAGAGAGAGAGAGAGAGAGAGAGAGAGAGAGAGAGAAAAAAAAAATCCCCCAGCTTTTTATTCACATCATGCTATTCAAATATAAAAATATATTTATCTCTGCATCCATCTATTTACCAATGTTCTCATTCAGTTACAAATATTTTCACCTGTCTAAATTGTGAACTAATACCCTGTTTTTTTCACATCATTTTTCATTCGAGTGTTTTTTATTTTTGAGGTGACTGTGAATGAAAATGAAGGTGAAATCATCATCATCTCTAAAGCCCCGTCCACACTACCACTCACCACCGTCGGCGCTTCCCGTCGAACAGTGTTCGTCACTCAAAAGTGGCAGTGTGGACACGATGCCGACGAGCAAAATTTAACCGTCGGCGCTGCCCGCCAACATTCAGCAGGTTTAATATTGGGCGGGCATGCCCGTCACTCACGGATCAGCGCCGAACATATGCTTCAAGTTATCGGCAGTTTTCACCATCTAGATATTTGTGTATTGCTATGTACCGTATACCATCAGAACCAAGTAAGTCAGCTGATTACGAATATGTGATCAAAGATTAAATGGGAGAAATAGTTGAGAAATTGCAGCGAGTTGAAGACAAAAAAGTGAGAAAAATGTTTATACTTGAACACTGGCATCGGCGCTTCCCGTGGGCAAGCGCCGAGGGGAAGCGCGACGGTGGTGGGGGTATGTTGGAGGGGCTTAAGCCGATGATCTAAATTCTTTTATCTTACTTTCTCCTCCTCCTCCTCCTTTTCCTTCTCCCCCTCCCCTCCCCTCTTCCTTCTCCTCCTCCTCCTCCCCTCCCCCCCCTCCTCCTCCCCCCTCCCCCTCCTCCCTCCTCCTCCTCCTTCTCCTCCTCCTCCTCCCCCCTCCCCCTCCTCCTCCTCCTCTCCTCAAAACAAAGGGAAAAGAGGTGACCTCATCAAATTTTTTTAAAAATCTTAAATGTTTTACGAACTAGTCCCAGAAAATCTTTTCACGCTAAAAACCGGTAAAGCTCAACTAGAAACAACGGTTTAAAATAAGGAAGTTTTGAAAAAAAACGAGCAAAGTACTTCTTCCAAAACCCTTTTTTTAAAGCATGGAAAGGGCTGCCCTCAGACGTGTAAACCCCAAATACAATAGATCTTTTAAAAAACGGGCCCCGATAAAAATTTCATATCAAAACCCCGGTTGTCACTGTTTATCTCGGGAAAATAAAATTTATCTCGCGGGCCCTGAAACTTACTCTCATTGCGTAAAAAAGTTTTGGGGTCCCTCTACACAACCCCTCCCAACGTCTCAGACAGCCCGGGTTTAAAAGGGCCTACTATAAACTTTACCTTTTGACGGCTTGGTTCTAAGGGGCCCTGTCCTTAGTGACCCCCATCGGGATTTAATACCGGGGGCACTGCGCAGGGGCATTGAAAGTGCCGGCGTCCTATTGGGGAAAGTGCCTACCCAGTGATTGAAAAGGAGCTGGGGGCCTGATTGACGCTGCCTCCCAAGAAAACGCCAGGCAAGGCGCCGCACCACCCCCCAACTTCCACACGACCTACCCCCCACTACTTAGACCTCAAACCCAAATCCCCGGTTAAAAGGTTACCACACTACTCTCGACCCGTGACGGCTGTGGTTTTATTAGGGTCCTGACAGTTAGTGACCAACCACGGGATTTTGTACCAAGGGGGCACTGCTGCAGGAGGCATTTAAGTGTAGGCTCCTACATGGGAAAATACCAATCCCAGTGGATTGAACGGGGGGGTGGGCCTGATTGCTGCTGCCTCCCAAAAAAAGCGCCCGGGGAGCGCCGCAACCCCTTGACCTCCACACTGGGTTCCCCACCTTACAAACACCTAACTGACCTTCATCAAACACTAAACTTACCCCCCAAACTGTATATTCCATAGATTACAGCTTTCAACTTTTCCCCCCAAATTCCGCAGATTTTTTATATTGCTGGTATCACTTTCTTTTTCCCGGGCCCCTTCGGCTGGAGGTGGTGGTGGGGAGGGGCCTTCTCTTTCCCATCCTTTCTCTCTTTTATCTATTTTGTAGTGTAGTTAAAGCAAAAAGTCTTTTAAACCCATGGGCTGTTGCGTTTTGTTTTTTCCTTTGTATTCCTTTGTATTTTCCCCCTCCTCCTCATATCCCAAACCCCCAGGAACAAAAAAAATAAAAGGCCCCGCCCAATGGTGTTGGGGGGCAGCAGAAAAGTAAATTGTCCCTTTTTATACATGTTTTTTTTTTCTAGATTTTTTACTTTATTTTTTTTAATTTATTGAGGCTTGTTTAATTGTTTGTTGTTGTTGCTATTATCTTGATTATGGCGTTTTATTTTATCTTACTTATCATCTTCGTCCTGCTTTGTCGCTGCTGTTCCTCTTCCTTTCTTTCTTTTCGTATCATTCCTTAGTCTTGATCTTCTTTATATTATTATCATTCTTTGCCTTCTTCTTCGTTGTCGCTATAGCGTATTTTAAGCTTTTCCTTTGTTGTTCATCTATATCAATCGAGAGTGTCAGAGAGAGAGAGAGAGAGAGAGAGAGAGAGAGAGAGAGAGAGAGAGAGAGAGAGAGAGAGAGAGAGAGAGAGAGAGAGAGATATGATTTGTCCATTCCATTTCTTGATCAAATTTGGTCTGACTCTGCAGATTGGATGAGATAGAGAGAGAGATAGAGAAAGAGAGAGAGAACGAAAAAAAGAGTGAGAGAGAGAGATAATGCGAATAAATTAGATCTCTCAAATCTATCTTATATATTTTTCTTTCGCATTCATCTGCTTTCATTACATTTTGATTTGATTTGATAGTTTTATTTTTGCTTATTTATTTCTCTCTCTCTCTCTCTCTCTCTCTCTCTCTCTCTCTCTCTCTCTCTCTCTCTCTCTCTCTCTCTCTCTCTCTCTCCTCTCTCTCTCTCTCTCTCTCTCTCTCTCTCTCTCTCTCTCTCTCTCTCTCTCTCTCTCTCTCTCTCTCTCTCTCTCTCTCTCTCTCCTTTCTCCGTATTTTCAGATTCATCCCAGCTTTATGTAATTATTCATTTATTTCTTCTTCCTGTTTTCCACATCTAATTTTCATTATGTTTTTAATATTTTTTTCATATTTGCATATTTCATATTTTCCAGCACAAGTTATATTTATCTTCCTATTTCTTTTTATCTCATTTAATTTTTCATCTTCGTATATATTTGTTCATCTCATTTTGCTTCCGAGCCATATTCTTTTTATACATACGTACTTGTACATACATTATGTTGTACATACATACTTTATACATACTTTTATACATACATATGCATAGTACTTATTCATACTTGAATTTTTTTTTCTGCAATATTTCTTTTTTTTCTATTTATGCGTTTTTTTAAATCATACATAACTAAAATCATATTTCAATCCTTATTTGTAATGTGTTTGTTTCTTTAGCTTTATCAACATATCTCGTGGACACTTTCCTTATTCAATCTCTCCATTCACTCTCCTCCTCCTCCTCCTCCTCCTCCTCCTCCTCCTCCTCCTCCTCCTCTTCAGTCTCCTATCGCTCGTTCCTCCTTGATTCTCCTCCTTCCCCCTCCCTCCTTACTTCCCATCTTCTAAATCCTCAC
>JACEEZ010013699.1:35000-49078 GCA_016584305.1 Chionoecetes opilio
GGTGGTCAAAATGGCTAAGAAAGTTAAACTGTTTCAAACTGGTGCCGTGACGGGTGGAGCCTCTGATAGCTCTCCCGAAAACAGTCTCTCCTATATAGGGAGCAATGCCAAGGCCGTCTCAATCTATAAAGGCCTGCGCCTGAGATTTATGACGTGACGGACTGAGTCTGTACGAGGCCACCGAGATGACAAGTTTACCTACCTAATTATATGTTTATCAGTATAAAAGATATATTGTTATCTTCGGAAATGTTTATTCTATAATATTATCAAATAAAAAACCGTAAAACAGACTAAAGAAATGCCATTATGAGACTCTCAAGAAATATGCATGAACTTTAACTCTTCGCCATTTAATATTTTGCTCAAAAACATTTTGCATGGAGAATATCAGTAGAAGCGGAATTTAATTAGCTTTCCATTGCTATATTTCGTTTTCTGATAAATGAATTAGAACCATACATAAATAAGCGTTAACTAACTAAAAGGATCATGAAATCGGGTAATTTTTCCCGATTGATGATGTTATTTATTTAGTTAACGCTAATGTATGTATGGTTCTAATTCATTTATCAGAAAACAAAATATATCAATAGAAAGCTAATTAAATTCAGCTTTTATTAATATTCTCCATGTAAAATATTTTCGAGCAAAATATTAAATGGCGAAGAGTTTAAGTTCATGCATATTTCTTGAGTCTAATAATGGCATTTCTTTAGTGTGTTTTACGGTTTTTTATTTGATAATATTATAGAACAAACATTTCCAAAGATAACAGTATATCTTTTATACTGATAAACATATATTAGATAGGAAATTACCCAATTTCATGATGTTATGTATTTAGCTAACGCTAATTTATGCATGCTGCCAATTCATTTATCAGTAAACGAAATACATCAATGGAAAGCGAATTAAATTCCGCTTCTATTCATATTCTCCATGTAAAATGTTTTTGAGCAAAATATTAAATGGCGAAGAGTTAACAGTGGGTGAAAGGTGGGTGCAATGAGAGCCGTACCGCCCGTACATCCTCACACGCAGAAAGCTCGGCTCCTACTGACTCGCATAGCAGACTCTGCTACTGACGTCACGTCCATCTCGCTCTCCCAGGCGCAGGCTTTTACATACAGACGGCTTTGGCAATGCTCACCCGTCACTGTGCCAGTTTGCAGTAGTAGTTTTAGCTTTCTTAGCCATTTTGACCACCTACTCTTTTCCTTATTGGTACGTGCTACATACCACAGGAAGCGGAAAAGTATAAGGATTTTGAAACAGTTCTTGAAAATTGAATGTGACCAAAACTTATGGAGTTAGAGCGAGTTGAAGCAAAATAAGCAAGAAATAATGTTTATACACTCTTTTACTTTCCTTTAATTATCTTAATATTAGTGAAGTCTTACTGTAATTTTTTTATGCTCATGATATGCAGCAATGTATTATGAACACGATGGTAAACTCAGCTTTCATAACTATTATCTGGTAGCTTGGTTATATCGGGTAGGAGTACAACATTTCAATGCACTGAAAACCTAAAAGTCCGCCTACTCTTGTGATAGTCAGTCATGACTTTATTTTTTACCCTATTGAGTTATGAATGGCGTGTTGTTGTTGAACAATCACTGCCTGATTTACTGATGCAAACAAAATAGGCCTATTTTGTGCAAGAGATGAGTAAAGCCAAGAAATATGAATATTTTTCTGAGGCAACGCAAGGGTTTTGGGTTGCGGCGAGGCAAGTACCACCACCATCGCCACCCAGCCCGAGTCTATCAGCCAATCAGCGACGTCCTTACAAACTTGGCTAGGCAGCGAGCAGCTCCCAGCCCAGGAATCCAGGCTTAAGTGAATAGACTATACCAGTAAGACGTCTTAATCGGCGAAGGACGAGCGAGCCCGTAGAAACCCGCCGCACGTGCGCACGTGTGGCGTCACCCTGAGTTTGACCTGTGTGACATTGCTAGGTGTGGGGTCTCAAACAACACACAAAATTTCAACTTAGTCGGTACAGCCGTTTCTCAGTTATAGCAAGATACGTTGTCTGACACCCCTCACGCGGCACGCGCCACGCGCCATGCTGACCCCTCACGTGAGACAAAACATGTCAAGCACAAAAGGGATTGAATGATGACGACGGGTCTATCAGATGACGAAGACCGCTTGTCAATCGGAAGCGAGATACCAAAGATATAAGCTCCTGAAAAGCGTGATGGTCGGTCGGGTCGGTTGGTCTGCTTGGTCGGTCGGGTCGGGTTGGCCGCTTGATTGTGAGAAAAATCCCGTATCCAGTGAGGACTCGCTCGCTCGTAACTACTACTACTACTACTACTACTACTACTACTACTACTACTACTACTGCTACTAATCTAATATACTATAGGAGTAGCCGTATGTCTCTGTGTGTGTGTGTGTGTCTGTGTGTCTGTCTGTCTGTTTTGGGTAGCCGAAACTGTAAATTCAATTTTGATGAAAGTAGGCTCAAAAAATCGCAAATTCATCATAGGTGGTAAACGGCTTGGTCCCATGTCAATTGAATCATTTTGAAGGGTTGTTTTGGGCTCAAAACCCTTTTCAAAGATTTGGATTCACCGAGAAGACTTTTTCCCCAATTAACTTTTTCCTTTTCCTTTCCTCCTTTTTTCCCTCCTCCTCCTTTTTTTCCTCCCAGACAGATATTATATTTTAGGGAGAGAGAGAGAGAAGGAAGAGAGAAAAGAGAGAGAGAGAAAGGAGAGAGAGAGAGAGAGAGAGAGAGAGGAGAGAAAAGAGAGAATATGTTTTTTTTTTTCCTTTTGTTTTGGGTTTTTAAAAGTTTAGGGCGCATACTCTCCTCTCTCTTTTATTTCTCTCTCTCTCTTGGGTCCTCCCCTCTCTCTTTCCCCCTCCCCTCCTTCCTTCCTCCCCTCCCCGTCCCCCTCCATCTCCCCCGTTTCTTCCCCGCCCCTCTTCTTTCTTTTTTTTTAGTAATCTCCCTTTTGTTTTCCCCTTTCCCAATACCCTTTTTCCCTCATCCCCAAAAAATTTTAACCATTTCCTCCTCCCCTTTCCCCCTCACCTTTTCCTTTTTTCCTCCACCTCCTCCTCTTCCCCTTCCCCCTTTTTTTTGCTCCTTTTTTCTCCTCCTCTTCCTTCCCCCTCCTCCTCCTCCTCCTCCTCCTCCTCCCCCTCCTCCTCCTTTCCTCCTCCTCCTCCTCCCCCCATCCCCTCTTCGCCTCTTAAAAACCCTCATTCTTCTTTCACCCCCTTCTCTCTTTTTCATTGAAGGAACCGTTGACTTTTGTTTTAATTTGTGAAAGAGAGGGGGAAAGGGGGGGAAAGGGGGAGGGGGGAGGGAGGAAGATAAGGGGGGGAGGGAGGGCGTTCCCTATAAAGGGAACTAATAGGGACCAAAGGCTCTATTGGCTTTTTTTTTTTTCCCTTTTTCCCCTTGAAAACTTTCTCTCACGGGGCTTTTTTTTCCCTCCCTCTCCCTCTCTGTTTCTTTTCATGAAAATTTTTTAAAAGGCCCCGGGGTTGTTTTTGGGGTTTAGGGCCCCCCCGGTGGGTTTTGGGTTTTTGTGTGGGTTGTGTTGGGGTGTTGGGTTTTTATTTGGTTGGGTTTTTGTGTGTTGTGGGGGTGGGTGTTTGTTGTTGGGTTTGTTGTGTTGGGGGTGTGTGTGTTTGGGTTTTTGTTTTTGTTTGGGGTTTTGTGTGTGTGGTGTGTTTTGGTTTTTTGGTGTGTGTATGATGGATGTAGGGATTTATGTTTTGGTTTTTTGGGTTTTTTTGGGGGTTTGTTGGGGGTGTGTTGTGTATTAGGGATGTTTTTATTTTGTATGTTGTTGTTTGTTGTTGTGGTTTTGTTGTATGTTGTGTGTGTGTGTGTGTTGTTTTTTTGGGTTTTTGGGTTGTTTAGTTGTTGTTGAATTTTGGTGTATTTTGTTTTTGTGTTGTGTGTGTGTGGTGTGTGTGTGGGGGTTTGTGTGTGGTGTGGGGTGTAGGGTGTGTGGTGTGTTTTGTGTGTGTGGGGGTGTGTGTGTGTGTGGGTGTGTTTTGTGTGTGTTGTTGGGGTGTGTGTGGGGGGTGTGTTTGTGTGTGTGTGGGGGTGTTGTGGGGTTTGGTGTTTTTGTGTGGGTGGTGGTGGGGGGTTGGTGGTGGTGGGGGGGTGGGTGGGTGGGGGTTTTGGTGGGGGGTGCGTGCGTGCGTCCCGTGCGTGCGGTCCCGTGCGTGGGGTCCCGTGCGTGCGGCGTGCTTTTGCGTGCGTGCTTTTGGCGTGCGTGCTGGGGTGGTGCGTGGGGTGCTTTGGGGTGCGGGGGTTTCGTGCGTGCGTGCGTGCTGCGTGCGTGCGTGCGTGCGGCGTGCGTGCGGAATAGAATAGAATAAAAAATAAAATAAGAATAGAATAGAAATTAAAAAAAATGAATAGAATAAAAAGTGAATAGAAAAAATAGTAGAATAAAAAAAATAAAATAAATTAAAATAGAATAGAATATTTTTTTGCTCAGACTTTATAAAAAGGTATGGACCACAGCCCCTTTTTTTAAAATTATAGAACCATTCAAAAACCGAAAAATCATCTAAACAGCTTAACCCAAAGCATTTACAAATTTTTGCAAAATTTTTTTTAATATTATTACATTTTTGTTCGGGGGGCGTCAGCTTGAAAATTTAGATGATTTGGGGGGAAAACCTGAAATACTCTGGTATGAAAACGGGTTTCTTAAATGAAAAATTTTTTCCTTTTCCTTTTGACATTGAAACAGAACATGAATTCGTTTCCCTTTTTTGCCCTTTCATTACTTTGGGTTTACAAAAACGCTTTTCCCCTTTGCTTATTTACTATTCTTCCAGTAAAAATTGGCAGCTGTTTTATTTCCTTGCGGAATTTATTTAGAGAGATACGATTATTTTTTTATTTAGTTTTGGCAAAATCCCCTTCAACCCCCAAAAACCCTTCCCTTTATACATCATTTTAACTATTTGAAATGCCTTTTTTCTTGTTTTTTTTTCTATCCCAAGTTGTTTCCATATATTTTTAATTTTTCTTTTTCCACCGTTTTTTCCAAAACCCCAGTTTGTTTTGTTAATAGTTTGCGCCCTCCCCCTCTGGCAAACCACACTAAATACAATATTCCTTAACATTCTAGCCAGGGGGCGATATATAAACCCACTTGTTTTGTAGCTGCAATAAAAAATTGTACATTACATAACTTAAATTTTTTTCTTTTTTCCCAAAAATCATTTCCTTTAAATAAATCATCCTCCATTTAAAATTTTATTTCAAGTGGATACACCCCCTAGTTCCCCCTATCATATGGGTTGCTAGTATTTTTCTGTGAAACATAAAAAATATTTTCCCAAAATTTCATTTGAATATTTTTCTCCTCCCAAGGGTATTACCCACCCCAGCCCTTTCCCCCCCCGGGTTAGGGTTTAAAAGGGTTTAAAACCAAGTGTTAAACATTAAATTTG
This sequence comes from Chionoecetes opilio, assembly GCA_016584305.1. NCBI lineage: Eukaryota > Metazoa > Arthropoda > Malacostraca > Decapoda > Majidae > Chionoecetes > Chionoecetes opilio. The sequence goes on from JACEEZ010013699.1 coordinate 40,452, forward strand.
GGAAGGGTCCGGGAAAGGGGTCAATTTCCCGTGAGGAAACCCAATTAGCGCGTAAAAGGCCCTCGTTGCTTTTCCCTTTTAATTTTCCAAACCCCCCCCTTCCAAAAAACCCCCATTATAATTAAAAAAATATACCAAAAGTATTTATACTCGCTATCAAACCTCTAATTCCTCACCACCAATTTGAAATTGTAATTACCCTTTTTTGTTCTTGACCCCGCTAAAAACCCAAAAATTTTAGTCCTTTCTACCCCTTAACTTTTTTAATTTCCACTCGGAACATACCCATGGAAAACTTTTTAGTGCCTGTTTTTAAATTTTTCCTCACTCCCACATAATACCACTGTATCGTCTGCAAAACATCAAAAACTAATAAAAATTAAATAAACCTTCAAAGTCATTTTTCGGGGGTCAAAAAGGTTTCAAATTTCATTCCAAAAAGCTTTTCTTGTAAGGGCATTAAAGGGGTGTGGGGTGTGGGGTTGTGTGGGGTCTTGGTGTCCCGTTTTCTGTGTCTTGTCTGTGTCTGTGTGTGTTTGTGTGTGTGTTGTGTTTTTGTTTTTGTGGGTTTTTGTGTTGGTGTTTGTGTGTTGTGTGGTGTGTTTGCGCGGCGCGCCCGGTTTTAAATGTAGGGGAAAAAAAGACAGAAAAGATATAGTAATAGTAAAAAACATAACAAAAATAAAGATGCTACTACTACTCCCATTTTTAAAAATATAAAAATAATTAAAAATAATAATGAAAATTTCAATGATTTAAATTTTCATCAAAATTTCCCCAAAACTCACAAATTCAGCCCCTCATAAAAAACAAACATAAACCTAAAAACCCTCATACGTACTCCTTTACCAAAGCACAAACATCATACCCACTCTCCACCCATGTATCAAACCCATATTTTTTTCCATACAATTTCAAGTTTAAAATTTATGACACTCCCTTTAAAAACCAAAAACCAAAATTTGATACGGGAAAACAGACACTCCACTTTCCCAAAAAAAGAAGGAAACTGTAGGGGTTTTTTATCCCCTTTTTTTGCATACCTAAAATTTAAAATTTTAGGATAAAAATATTTTGTAAAAATGACAACTATTTATAAAATTTACCCTTTCCCCCCAAAAAAAAATTAAAAAAAAATTAATTTGGGCCCCCAATTTTTTTACGCTTTTTCGTTATTGTAAATTTAAAAAAATAATTTAAAAAAATAAAATTTTCATTAAAGGGGCCAATCAAAAATAATTCCTTTTTTACTTTGATGAAAATTTTAAAATTTTAAAATTTTTTGTCTATTATAATATACTAAGGGTAGCCGTTGTCTTTCCGTCTTCTGGCTGTCTGTTTTGGGGGCCGAAACCTTGGGGGAAAATTTAAATTTTTTTTTAAGTTAAACCCCAAAACCCCAAAACATTTGTTTGGTTTTTTAGTTTAAGGGGTTTTTTTGCCAAAAAACAATTATATACAGTAAAAATACACTTTTTTTAAAACTTAGTCTTCTGAGCATGAAACTCCTTAGTAAAACAGAAAATTTCCTTTAACATCATATAAAAACCCAAAACGATTACGGCAAAATTTAAAAAATAAAGATTTTAAAATTTCAAAAATATACCCCGCATAGTGGAAAAATGTTTTTTTAAAAAAAGTACCCCAAATTTCAGGGTACACAAATTTTTACTGTATTTTTATTTTTATTCGGTAAAACCTTGGCCCTTTTCAAATTATAAAAAATACTGTTTAATTTTAAATTTTAAAAAAATTGAGATTAGTTGCTGGGTTTTTATATCATCTGGGAAAGCGTTTCCAACATCTTTTTGGGGCCCAAAAAAAAAATAAAAATCTGTACAGTGTTTTTCTTGGTTGTGGGCATAACAAGTTTTAAAATTGTTACCCCCTGGTAAAATAGGCTGTGAAAGAAACTTCTAAATATTTTTTTTATTGGGGACTATTATCATTTACATCTTAAAACCCGTGGGGAAAAACAAAAATATTAAGTAGTAATTCAAATTTTATTTTTTTTACCTCATTGAATAAAAAAATGTTTAGAAATCATGTTTCCCCCTAATGTTTTATTGGGGTTCTGATCACTTCTTCTGGTGCCAAAAATTTCCTTTTTTTCCTTTGACGGCCCCAAACCCAAACCCCCAAAGGGACACACAATTTTAAAGAAAAAATGGGAAAAAAGGAAAAATAATACCCTTTTTAAAGCATCCGTTGTGAATTTTTAACGAAATTTTTTATAAAATTCCACAAAATTTTTTGGGGCCAAATTTTAAACAGCTGTTGAAAGTGATTTTTTCCAATTCAAGTTTTTTATCTATGATAACCCCCCCAAAATTTTTGGTTTCTCCCCCCTCCAAAAATTTATCCCCCCCATATATTTTAAAAAACCCATGTTTTTACTACAGATGGACTTTCAAAAAGGCTAAAAATTGGGTTTGTAATATTTTCCCCCTTAAAATTTTTTAGCTTTAAACCCATTTACAATTTTTTTTAGTTCAGTAATTTTTTCACAGCATTCAAGTGATCTAGTTGTTATCCTTTAAGAGGAGATTTTGGTTTTTATCTGCCCTAAAGGGCCCTAATTAAAAATTTTTACTGGCATTGGAAAAATCTTTATAAAAAAATACCCCCAAAAACAATGGGCCCCGTATAATCCTGAGGTACTCCCCTTTCAACATTTTTTTAGAAATATGGTTTTTTTTTGTTACAAAAAACAGCTTGTTTCCTATTTTTCAAAAAAATTTGGGAAAAAAACTTTTAATTTTGGTTTTTCCCCTTTTTTCCCCCCTATTATTTATTTTATCTATAAAATTTTTTTGGTCCCCGTGAAATGAAATGCTTTAAGGGTAAGCCAAAATGGGCCCGCAAAATAATGTTTTCTTTCCAAAAATTTCCCGTAAATTTTCCCTTTTGAATTTCATTAAAGGCTTTTCTCTTTTTGGGCTTATTATTTCCAAAAACCCTATTGTTATCAATAAAAAAAATTTAAAAACTTCCAAAACCCCTTTTAAACTATGAACAAAAGCCCTTTTTTAAAAAAATTTAATAAAATTTGGGGGAAAATGATTTTGGGTCCCAAAGATTTTTTCATCATCAAACATCACCCGATTTATATATTGGTATTACTTTAGCATTTTTTAAATTTTTTCCGGAAAGCATCCTTGGGTGGAAAAATAGATTGATTTTTGTTTGGGGGGAGGGGAAATCAAAAGTAATGTGCATAAGTTGGATCATTTTTTTAGGGAATTTTTATCCATCCTGGTGCTGGGGGTTTTCTTCTATAGATTTTAAATATTTGATTAAAATCTTCCCCAGTAACGGGTACAGGTAAAAAATTTCCGATGGATTTTTGAGAAAATTTAGAGTAAATTTTTTTTGACTACACTTGTTTGTTGCGGTTAGATTCAGCTTTTTTAAAGAAATGAAACATTTTTAAAATTTTTGCAGTGGACCATTATTAATTTTTTTTAGTTTAATTTCATTCAATGATTTTAAACCCTTTTTTTTGCCCATTAAAACTATTTTTGATTCCCCAAAATTAAATTTTTTTATTACCTTGTTCCTTTTTTACAAACTATCCCTTTTTAAAAATTTTTTTTTTGTGGCAGCCCCCGAAGTAGTGTTTTCCCTTGTTCCCCGTAACTTTTTTCTTGGTCCCCAAAGAAATGGCCATTTTTAAAGCCAAAACCCTTTTAGTCTGGGGGTTTTTCTCCCCGGGGTACTAGTTTTTTAATTTCCCGGGAATTATCTAAAGTTTTTTTTTTCGGGGGGGTTTTTTTTTACGTTTTTCCTTAATTTTTTTTTTAATGGAAAAAAAGGGTAAAAATTTTATCTTTATAGCCCCGTGAAAAATTAAACAATGCGTCCCTTTTTTTCGTCGTTAAAATTTTTTAATTTCAACCAGTTTTTACTTGATTTTCTTCCCGTACATAAATTTATATTTTTGTCAGGAAAAAAAAACCCTTCTTTTTCTACATATGCATCACCTTATTTACTACTTTTCTGAAAATGATGTATACGAAAAATGATCTTTAAAGTCAGTATATACATGTAAATTTTTTTAGTTATTTTCCAGATGTGAGGTTTCCCAAAAATTTATTTATTTTAAAGTGGGGAAAAGTTTTTCAGTCCCTCTCTTTGGGGTTTTTTTGTTATGGGGAAACAGCCATGGGGAAAACTAAAGTTTTTTGAAAACAAAACCCCCGGGTTCATTGCTTTAAATTAAAAACTAAGTTCCAGTCCCCCCCGAAAAAAAATTTTTTTTACTTTTTTCTCGCTGTATAATCAAATTTTTTCTTTACAGCATTAAAAATTTTAAGCATGTTTCCCCCTTTGGGTGGCCTATAGACAGATGGGGAAAAAATTGAATTTTTCCCTTAAACCCTTATTCCTTGTACCAGACACACCCCCAAAAATTGTTTTCCCTTAAAACAACCTTTCCTTTTTAAAAGATACAATAACTTTACTTCCCCGGATATAAAAATTTTACACAACCTCCCCATTTTGGGTTTTTGGCATTTTCCCTTTAATTGTTTCGAGGTTTTTTAAATTTAACCTAGGGGGCCGAAAAAATCCATTACACAATTGTTAAACCTGTCGTTAAACACTGATTTTAATTTTTAAATTTGGATTTACTACCCAAACATCTAAATTTTTTATACTTATCCCCCAAAAATTTCATTTAAATTCATTAATTTTCTTAAAAAATCATTTAAATTAAAATTTTATACTGTGAAAAATTATTTTTTTAATAGAAATTTCAAATTTATTTTAAATTTTTTAAATCAAATTTTTAAAAAAAAAGGTTGGGGGGAAGCAATTTTTGGGGTAACCCCAAGGGGGGTTGTGTTTCCCAAAAGTTATTTTAAAACCAAATTTTTTTTTAAAGGGGGTTTTTGGGTTTTTAAAAAAACTTTTTTGGCGTTTTTAGATTGCAAAAACTCTGCGGGAACCCCCTTTTGGGCCCTTTTTTTTTTACTAAATTTCCCTAGACTCATGGAATTTACCCCTTTGGGGGGTTTTCGGGGGTTTTAGTTTTTTTTATGTGTGTGTGACTGTGTGTGTTTCGTGTGTGTTCTGCATGCATTTTTTGGGTTTGGGTTTCCTTTTGGGGTTTGTGCCTGCGGTGTGTGGGGTGCCCTGCGTGCATTTGTGGATTTGTGTGTGTGGTTTTGTGTGTGTGTGTGTGGGGTGTGTGTGGTGTGTGTGTGGTTTTGGGGTGGTGCTTGGGTCGATTTTTCAATATACCTCCCCCGCACGGGGAAAATCTACGTCCCGCCTGTCAAGGGGTTGGGAGTTTCTGATGCCGTCCCAAATGTTTGGGGCCCCGTGGGAAACACCCCGAACGTGGTCTTTCCCCGAGGGACTTTGACCAGTGCCCCGACAGCAACCCCACGATTGGGTTTGGGAATTGGGCTAAAAATTCTAAAAACTACAAACCTCAATCATGGGTCCGAAAGGGGGCCCCCAACACTTGTTAATGTCTATTATTTTAAAAAATACTTTAAATAGCTTAAAATTTTAATCCCAAAATTTTTTTTTATTTTTTTTTGAAAAAAATTTATGATTTTTGTTTACTGGTTTTTTGTTTTTTTTTTTTTGGGGAAAGTAAAAAATCATTGAGCTTTTCAAGTGTAATTCCTTTTTTTCTTTTTTTTTGGGACAATATTTCCCCCCCGTTTTTTTAAATAAAACTTCGGAGAAAAATTTTTATAGTAAATTTGTTAAAGAAAAATTTTTTTTTTTTAAAAGGGTTTTTTTTTTTTTTTCTTTCTTTCTTCTCTCCCAAAAAAATCTCCTCCACCCTGTCCGGGGTTCCCGTCATCCTGGGTTTTTCCCCCTTCCCCCTTCTCCCCCCTTTCCTACTCCACCCCCGGGGGTTTTCAAAAATTTTCTTTTTTTCCTCCGCTCCCCCCCGGGGGTTCCCCCAACCCCCAAAACATTTGTTTGTTGCTTTTTCTTTTAAAAATTCTTTTTATTCAAATTTTTTTTATTTTTTTTTGGGAAAAATTTTTTTTTTGTTTCTTTTTCATTTTTCTTTTTATTTATTTTTTTTGTCGGGTTGGTTTGGGGTTCGGTTGTTTTCTTCTTCTTTTTTTCCGCTAACTTGTCCCTTCTCTTTTTTTTTCTTGGGTTTTCTAGTTTTTTTTTCTTTCTTTCCTCTCCTCTCTCTCCTCTCTTTTTTTCCTCTCTTCTCCCCTCTTCTCCTCTCCTCTCTCTCCCCTCTCCCCCCCTTCCTTCGCCTTCCTTTTCACCTCCCCTCGTCCCCTCTCTCTCTCTCCCTTCCCCCCTCTCTCTCTCTGGCCCGGTCCTCTCTCTCCCCCCTTCCCCCCTCTCGCCCCTTCCCCCCCTCCCCTCTTTTCCCAAACCCTTTCTTTTTTCCATCTTTTTTCTCTATCCCCCTCTCTCTCTCTCTCTCTCCTCTTCTCTCTCTCCCCCCGGTCTCTCTTTCCCCCCTCTCTCCCCTCCCCCTTTTTTCCTCTCTCCCCCTCTCCCCTCTCTTCTCTTCTCCCCTCCCCTCCCCCTCTCCTCTCAGGGGGGCCCATCTATCTAATACGCATCCTTCAGGACCATAAATAATATACTTTGGTAAAAAAGTTAATGCATTTAAAATACTTTAGAAAATGGGGCCATCTCTAATTGTTTGTTTTTTTTTTTCTTTTTTCTAACACCTTATTTTATTTCTAAAAACCCTCTTTACCTTTTTCCAAACTTTAACCCTACAGCTGCCCTCTCAATTGCCCCATACTTGGGCTTTTTTGTACCAAAATACACATTATACATTTACTGTAAAGTTTTTTGGTTAAATAATATACCTCTCTCTACTCATCCAAATTTTGGGAAATCATTATTGGTTATTTGAACGCTATTAAAATCACTTTTAAATTAAAAATGTTTTCTTTTCCCCTTTGATAATTTATCCTTTTTATTCCAAACACAAACACACACACACACAAAACACAGAAACAGCCACAGACACAGCCCACAAAACGCAAAACCCCCCACACGTACACAGGGACACACACAACACACACAACACACACACAACACAGACCCGGGAAAACCAACACAAAGCCAACACAGACACAACACACCAACACACACACTCCCAACACCACACACACACAGACACAGACCAGCCCACACACAAAACCCTCACACCCCACAACACACACACACACATACACACCCCACACCCCCACACACCCACACCCCAACACCAAACACCCCACACCACAAAATTTCCGGGTTTTGTTTCAGATCGGGATTTCCCGTATTTAAGGGTTGCAGGCCCCGGGCTCACAACCGAGAAGCCCCCGGGTTTTGATCCCCGGGCGGAGCAAAAGACAGACGGGCGGTCTTTTTAAAAACCCCGGCCCCTGTCCACCCGCATTTAAGGGGGAAACCGGGGTGTTAGCCGGGGTTTTTGTAAACCCGCCCCCCCCGGGGTGGTGGCTTCGGCCAACACAAAAAGCACAAAGGGAAATGAATGATAAAATAAATGTTTATATGGGAAAAAGGGGCCATACGAGCGTTTGCTCAGGCCCTGTAAAATACAACTAGATGGGAAAACACACACACACACACACCACCACACACACCACAAAAACCCCACACCCCCACACACCACACACCCCACCCACACAACAAAACACACACACACACACCCAAAAACACAGACACACACAAAACAAAAACCCCACACATCACACACACACACCTTCCCCAAAACACACACACACACCACACACACCCAAAACACACACCCACACCACCCCACACACCCATTTCAGTACACCCCGTACACACACCCCACACACACACACCACACCGCCCCGATGGTCCGGTTTTAGAACGTGACGGGCCCCCCATTCTGTGGGTAGGCGGGGTTTGTTAAACCTCGCGGAATTTTCCCCTGGATTTTTCAATTTACAAAAATTTTGGGGAGTTTTCTTCCCACTTTAGCAAGGGGAAAATTGGGGGGGGTGTGGTTTGAGGTCCCAGCATTGCCCCCAAAAATCGGTAATAATGGGCTCCAAACCCCGCACTGAGAGGGTGAAAACTGGTGATCGCGAGCCGCTCGCGTGGCAAGACCCTGAGTGAAAAAACACACAACCCCACACACACACCACAAAAGGCAACACACACACCCCCACACAAACCCACACACACACACATACGGGCACGAGCAATTGCCAAAACAAAAGCAAAAACCTGAAATAGAAGGGAAAAAATAAAGGGGCCCCTTGCAGGGATAAAAATAAACTTTTCATCTCCTCCAATATTTTTTTCTTTCTCTTTTTCCTCTTTCTAAAAGGAAAAAAAAAAGGTTTGAGGGAAAAAAGAAGAAATTAAGGAATGGAAAGAGACCGTAAACTCCGCCAGACTTTTTTTGCTCTTGGTATGAAAAGAGGAGAGAGAGAGAGAGAAGAGGGAGAGGAGAGAGAGAGAGAGAGAGAGAAGAGAGAGAGAAGAGAGGGGAAAAGGGGAGAGAGGGGGGGAGGAGAGAGAGGGAGAGAAGAGAGAAAAGAAGGAAGGAGGGGAGGATAACCCCCTGGGGGAAGTTTTTTTAAACCCCCAACGGGGAAAACTAAAAAGGCCATTTAGGGGGGCACAAGGATTTGGGGTGG
>JACEEZ010013700.1:0-11050 GCA_016584305.1 Chionoecetes opilio
AAAGACAAGTCAATGCTTGTGTCTTTTGAACGGAACGTTACATATCTGGTACATTATTTTATGATGAATTCTTTCGTTGTATTTTCACAATTTATCATAGAAATTTTAAATTTGTGTTTTTGATTTTTTTATCCCTTTTCTAGATTTTTAGTAGTAAATTTTTCATAAAACCCAAAAATTTGACTTTTGCTAAATTTTTAGCGCTCAGCGCTTGTCCAAGCCGCCGTTGGGAGCGTTTTTAGACTTCCAAACCTTGGGACGAGGGTTAGGACAAATCCTAGGACGAATCCAAATTTTTATAAGTATGGGCCCTGCGACGATCCTCAAAACAGAATGACCGATTTTCGGTCCACCCCCCCCTCCCCCACCCCCCCCATTAAGAAGTAAGAAAAAATAAAATTTGGTTACGGGGGGTGAGGGGCCCCATTGGGTTGGGTTAGATTATCGGGTAATTATCGCTAAGTTAGAATAGGTTTCGGGTGTTTATCGCTGTTAGGATGATTATGGGGGGTCAAGGGGGGCAGAGCCCCTCGCTAGGAGGTAGTTTTAATTTTTGCTTAGGTTTAGGTTAGTTTACGAGGGGGGCCCTTTTGTAATTCGGAGTTAAGGTTGGGAAAATTTTCCCCATATCTAGGGAAAATCCCCAAGATTAGAAATTTTTGACTCCTACACAATCTAAAAATACGGTTTTTCGACGCATTTTTTAGCCCCCCCCTAAAAACCCCGCTTTCCCACAGGTCCCCAAAGTTGTTTGGGGCAAGGGGGAGGGGCAAAACGCTAGAAAACCAAATAACATCTTTTTTTCCCCAAATTAATGGGGAAAAGGGTGAGGAAGGATACACACAAGTTAAACCATGTAGTAAAGGGGGAAAAAGAAACAATAGCAGGGAGGAAGTGATGACACGAGATACGGCAGTATACGTAGTACAGATACGGCAGATATCTCCCTAGCTATAGTATACTGCCGTACTGCCTGGTCATCATCCCCCCGGCTTTTGCCCTTTCCCCTTTCTGTACTAGTGGTTTCCCTTTTGGGTGTTCCCTTCCGTCACCCTTCTACCAATTTGGGAGAATAACATATTATTTATAGGGGGGAAAAGAGGACAAGGTTTACACGTTCCCCGCGTAAAACTTTCTACGGGGTGTTATTTACAGTAAAGAATTAACCTTTTTATTTCTTTTTTTCAGTCGTAAAGGTTTTCACTAATTTACTGCTAATTTTATGATTTTAAGCGTTTTTTCTGATTTTTAAGAGGGAATTTTTGGGTAATGTAAAGCTACGTTTAGCGCGAAGTTGTGTCAGCAGGAAATGCTACCCATAGCTATGGCGGAGATTGCTCCATAACATAGAGATCTTATGGGCAAACTATATGCTATGTCGAACCTTATGGGAATTCCATAGCCTTATTATAAATACCGGGCCTGGGCAGAGATGCTCGAAAGATTTACGGGCCCGTAAGTATTACCCTAAGGGACTTTTACCTCGTAGCGCCTCTAAGGAGATGCTAAAAACCGTTTTCTCACTTGCTACGGGACCGTGAGGCAAAGGGGTGGTCGGAGCACCTTTAACCCCCTAAGGGAGTCGGGAGCACCTTAACCCCTAAGGAGTGAAATTTGAAGCGGCTAGAGATCAAAAAACAATAAATTACAATTTGTATCACTATACTTTATTTTTTATTGTGTATTATAGAGCCATTTCATGCTTGCCTGTTTGAAATGTGATGTGTTTATTGGCTTCACTGACTCCATATATATCATATTTAACATTACAATACCTATAGTACTTGTAATAAATTCATATCAGGGCAAACCTATATTTTAAAATATATATATCGGTCGACTTTTTGAATCAAAACGTATAGTTCATTATACAATTTTGGGCCCGCTATAATGATCCGGTGGTGGTGGTGGTATCAAATGTCTGACGTACTAGTACACACGCACGTATACACACAAGCAAGGATATTATAAAGTTATACTATCCTTGCACACAAGTGTCACGTGTGTCACAGGAGGTGTTAGCCCCCCCTGTGTTTGTCGACTAAAGAGCGAACGCGCAGTTCCGTCCACTATAACAGAGTACCGTCAGGGTCACGGATACGGCATACGTACGGCGCGGCCAGCAGTGGTCTATAGATACTAATTTGGGCAGTGAGACTCGAACCTATGATCAGCGCATCAAGGTATACCCTGGGTACGTCTCTGTAGTAATCAGTGGGAGGAATATTCAGGAAAGGTTTAATGTGGCAGCTATGTATTATGTAAAATTCTGGCGATAGTGAGCTAAAATCGGCCCTATTTCGGAAATCAGCCGATTTTAGTCAACACCGGCAAACATAGTTTAGGGTAGGTTAAGTATGTTTAGGTCTGTTTAGTTAGGTAAGGTTTATGATAGGTTGTTTTAAGTTTGTAGTTATTAGGTAAATAAGCGTCCGCGGGATGATTCCGAAAGAGGCCGATTTTAGCACAACAGGGGCATTTGAAGTCTCTTTAAATTTATTTATCGGGCTCCCCTGACAGCTGAGAGCATGATGATTGGAGATAAAGCCGCGTCATGTGAGGCGCTGCTCTGTGATTGGTTAGCAGAATTTTCCCACACATATCCCTAGAATACCCCTATATTCCCCACCCAGAGGCCACCGATACCGTACGGGATTGACGGCTCGGTACGAGCATCTCCCTCAGCCCCACCCTCGTAAGGTTATTGTAGCCATACACTCGTAAGTTGTCCCTTACGAGGCATTTTGAGCATCCCTGCCCTGGACTGCGCACGGAATATCAGGCCTGTTGCACATGGGCCTGAACTTGCCCTGAAGTCGGAGGGCCGCTGGGTTTTCAAAATATATATATATCTATTTTATATTATATATATATATATATATATATATATTTTATATATATATACGCATCATATAGACTGGTTTTCAGTATATATAAATATACTGTAATCTTCGTAAATTTTTGTTCTATAATATTATCAAATAAAAACAGTAAAACACGGTAAAGAAATGCCATTACGAGACTCTGAAGAAATATGCACGAACTTAATATTCACTTCAACTCTTCGCCATTAAAACTTTGCGAGTCAAACTTTTATCATGAAGGGTATCAATAGAAGCGCAATTTTATTAGCTTTCATGCTATATTTCGTTATCTGATAAATTAATTAGAAAATATGCAAAATTGCGGTTAAATAAATAAATAAAATCATCAATCAGGTAATTTTCCCGATTGATGAGGTTATTTATTTAGTTAAAAGCTAATTTATACATGGTGCTAATTCATTTATCAGAAAACGAAATATATAAGTAAATAAATAACATCATCAATCGGGAAAATGACCCGATTGGATTTTATTGATTTATTTAACGCTAATATATGCATGGTTTTAATTAATTTATCAGATAACGAAATATAGCAATGGAAAGCTAATAAATTCGCTTCTATTGATACCCTTTATGATAAAAGTTGACTCGCAAAGTTTTAAATGGCGAAAGAGTTAAGTGAATGCATATTTCTTCATAGTCTCGTAATGGCATTTCTTTAGCGTGTTTTACTGTTTTTTATTTGATATATTTTAGAACAAACATTTACGAAGATTACAGTATATCATATATACTGATAAACCAGTCTATATGATAGGGCCATAGACCACTATATATCTTTGTTTGGGGCGCCCGCAGGCCCCTATGCAAAACCCCGATTGGACCCTACCCATAACTACGTCACGGTTTGTTTACATCGGTGCATTGTGGGGATAAGGCGAGGTCACCGCGGGTTGACCTACGAAGGGGAAGCTACGGCGTGGAAGAATTTCGAGTTATTTTTTTTCGCGAAATTGATATTCCGGTGCTATATTACTGTGCTCTGTTCTCGCTGACAACACTATATTGAAGACCTGAGGTAATGGCTGATTGTGCAGAGGCTTCTAAAAACCAGAAAACAGAGTCATAACAGAGCCTCGTCAAAAGGTAAGCAACTGGTAGGTACGTAATGTGTCCTACCCCTTGCTTACTTTTTAATGAGACTCTGCTGTGACTGTTTTTTCCCGGTTTAGAAGCCTTTGAACATCAACCATCACCTCAGGTCTTCTCTATGTTGTCAGCGAGCACGGAAATATATAGCACCTGGAATATCAAAATCGCCAAAACAACTCGAAATTTTTCACCGTCGTAGTCTCAATTTGTAGGTTGTACATATTCAAGGTTATGATAGTATTAAAAAACCTTATTAATTGAGTTCCTTTTTTGTCTTTCCTATAATAAAGTAGTTGACATCATGGTTTAAGTGTTACTTGACGAGCTAATGAATACTCTTGAGTCTATACCAACATCACCAACCTTTGCTTTGATTTATCTTATTACTCCATCCATAAACAAGTTGCATAACCACGGTGACATTACCCATCCTTGCCTCATGGTACCTGGTACTGTCGTCTACGTCTAAGACATACGGAGGGCCTCCGGAGGCCCTCCGTCTTTGTGTTTGCTGGGCAGTCAATTCGCCCACTAAAGTCAATTCGCCCACACGATCCATGTCACGGAGAGACATGTAACTATATCTTCCTCTGGCAGAAATGGAATGAACCACCAGTAACCTTGGGCGAAATGACTACATAGTGTGGGCGAAATGACTCCATAGTGTGGGCGAATTGATCTGAGGGCAAAATGACTCCATAGTGTGGCGAAATGGCATGTGGGCGAAATGACCGGATACCGACTCAAGAGTATTCATTGGCTCGTCAAGTAACACTTAAACCATGATATACCACTACTTATTATGAAGAAAGACAACAAAAGGAACTCAATTAATAAGGTTTTTTAATACTATCCTAACCATGAATATGTACAACCTACAAAGAGAAGACTACGACGATGAAAAAATTTCGAGTTGTTTTGGGCGAAATTGATATTCCAGGTGCTATATTTCCGTGCTCGCTGACAACATAGAGAAGACCTGAGGTGATGGTTGATGTGCAAAGGCTTCTAAACCAGGAAAACAGTCACAGTCAGAGTTTCATTAAGAAGTAAGCAAGTGGTAGGGACACATTACGTACCTACCAGTTGCTTACCTTTTGACGAGGCTCTGTTATGACTGTTTTCTTGGTTTAGAAGCCTCTGCACATCAGCCATTACCTCAGGTCTTCTCTATAGTGTTGTCAGCGAGAACAAAGCACAGTAATATAGCACCTGGAATATCAATTTCGCACAAAATAACTCGAAATTCTTCCATCGCCGTAGATTTCCCTTCGTAGGTCCACCCGCGGCGACCCCGACTTATCCCCACAATGCACCGATGTAAACAAACCGTGACGTAGTTATGTCTGGGGCCCATTCAAAACATTGTCGCGTGTGCAGTCCAGGGGCGGCATTTTGGAACACTACTATGACCATCTTAGGGGACTAAGACCAACTTAGCGCTAGGTGGACATTTTCGGAAGCAAAGTTCGCTCCGCCTAAGACAGTGCAGCGAGTGTAAACAAAGGCAGGGTTGGGGTCGTTTTACCCCCGAAATTTTTCCTCCCATAACAAAAATGGTTATTTATTGGTTAATATTAAAATTTTTAGACTGTATATAGTATAATGGCTGATAATACACTATGTATATATATATAGGGTGGGTATATATTTTATATATATATGGGGTGGGCTGGGCAAAATAGATTGATTTGCACAGAAACTTTTAGCGATTAATTCTAAACATATTAAACACACCAGAAAAAAAGGTCGTTATTCACGAAAATATACTACTGGCTATGATATGGTGGGGGAGGATGAAAAGGGGGAAGGAAGAGGAGGGAGAAGAAAAATAGAAAAAAAAAAAAAGGAGACAGACAGAGAGAGAGGGGGAGAGAGAGAGAGAGAAGGAGAGAGAGAGAGAGAGAGAGAAGAAGGGGGAAGAGAGAAGAGAGAGAGAAGAGAGGGAAGGGGGACTCCTTCGGCGGTAGTACACTGCCTGTGACTAGAAAAAATACATTTTGGGAAAACTCAAGGAGAAGGAAGGGGGGAGAAAAAATAATAGAAGAAAAAAAAAGGGAAGAGAGAGAGAGAGGGGAGAGAGAGAGAGAGAGGAGGGGAGGGAGAGAGAGAGAGAGAGAGAGAGGGAGAGAGAGAGAAGAAGGGGGAGAGAGAGAGGAGAGAGAGAGACTCCTCGGTTGTACACGCACGTGACTAGGAAATACATATCTGGCAACTCAAGGAAAAGGGAAGAGGGGGGAGAAGAAATAATAGAAGCAAAAAAAAAAAGGAGAAAGGGGAGAGGAGAGAGGAGAGAGAGAGGAAGAGAAGGGGAAGAGGGGAAAAGGAGAGAGAGAGAGAGAGAGAAGGAGAGAGAGAGAGAGGGGAGAGAGAGGAGAGAGAGGAGAAGGGAAAAGGAAGAGAAAAAGGGAAAGAAAGAGAGAGAGAGAGAAAAAGAGGGGAGGAAGAGAGAGGAGAGAGAGGGAAGGGGGAAAAGAGAGAGAGAGAGGGGGAAAGAGAAGGGAAAAAGAGAGCGAGAGAGAGAGAGAGAGAGGGGGAGGAGAGAGGAGAGGGGAGAGAGAGAGAGGACACTGGGCGGGGTATACGTATTTCCCGCCAAATACAGATTTGTGTCGCGGCGCTGATTTTTTTAGGTGGCACTAAAAAGGCTTCCCCTTCGGGGGGGAGATGCGAGAAGTGCCATAGAGGAAAGGGAAAAAAAGAGCCCTTACCCGTCTTCAGGGTTTTTTGTAACGGCCCGGCTAAGGCCCGACTAAACCCATGTACAGCGAAAGTTCAGGCGTTTTTTTGCCTCCCCTTACACCTCAAAGCCTATGGCTGGGCGTGGCCCGGGAAAATCCTATACCCAAATCACTTTTGCCTATCTGACGCTGTTGGGCAGCTCGCCCCAATCACAAGTTTGAACACGTCTCTGCTGAAGCAAGGAAGTTTTCCCCTCCCCCCCTAACAAGCATTTATGGAAAGGACACACCGCCTCCCCCGCCAAAAGCGTTTCATCACAGGTTGATTTCAACGCAGGTTTGCCCACTTATATATTTTTGCTTGGGACTGCCATACACCATATAACGTTAGGGTATCCCCCGATTCCCGGGACAGTGGGAAAATTTTAAATGCAAGCAACATTCCAGGAATAAGGAAAGATGAAAAAAAAAGGTAAAAAAAAAAATTTTATACACGATTTCTTTTTGCTCTGTTATTTATTATAGGTTTGTTTACTGCAATTTTTATACTTTAGATATGCACAATGTCTGTGAAATGAGGGAGGTTCAGCTGCCTAAATATCATCTGGTGTATGATAATCCCGTTATAATAGTACATTTTTTTTGGCGGGGCGGGCCCCTGCCCCCCGCCGCCCCCCCCCCCCCCCCCCCCCTAACCAACCACAACACAACATTTCTTATCACCAGTATAACCCCTTAATACCGCATTAGTCTTGCACGATCAATTCATACACACCTTGAAAACACTAAAATATGTAAAACCAATTGTTAGTTGTAGGAACTGAAACAAGCTGTATTTTTCTTTTTTAAACAGAAGATGAATGTCTGTCAAAGGCCCACAGCAGCTCACTAAGTCAGGGGCGACCATGCCTTAGTTTTTCAGCGCCTTTTGCGGGCCACTAAGGCAGCAAATTTGATGACATTGCGGTGGGAGGGGGTTGCCTTACCACAGGCGCCCCAGTGGATAGGGGCCCTAGCTCACTCTCAGCATCTGGCCCTGTCCCCTTACACGGGGTAAGATGACGCCCAAAAAACTTTTTTATAATCTTCTTGGCCCGGTTAACTAAAATCGGCTTTGGACGCTAAGAGGGTGAGTTTTGGCCCTTGAAAATGCCCACCCAGGTTGGGAGGCGGGGGTAACCCGGGGGGGCATTTTTTGGGAAAACTACTAAAAACCCTCTTTGGGGGAAAAACCATCTTAGGCTAGGGGACATTTTCGGAAGCAAATTTCGCTCCCCCTAAGGGCGTGCAGCGAGTTTAAACTATAAAAAATATAAATTTTAAGGGGGGTTGGGGTCGTCTTGCCCGCAATTTTTTTTCGCACCAAACAAACAATGGTTTTTATTGGTTTATATATATTTACCAACTATATTTTAGACTGTATATATATATTAGGCTGTATAATACACTATGTATAAATATATTATATTAATCTATATATATAAGGGTGGGGGTGGTGGAAAAAGATATGATTTGCGACAGAAACGGTTAGCAATTTAAATTTTAAACATCAAAACCTCCCAGAAAAAAAGTTTTGTTATTCACGATAAATCACATATGGCTATGAATGGTTATGGAGGTAAAAAGGGGGGAAAGGGAAAGGGGGGGAGAAGAAATAATAGAAGGAAAAAGAAGAGAGAGAGAGAGAGAGAAGAGAGAGAGGGAGACCCCCCGGCGTGTTTACAAGGCACTGTGCTGTAGCAGAAAAATATCTGGCAACTCAAGGAGAAGAAGAGGAGGAGAAGAAATAATAGAAGAAAAAAAAGGAGGAGAGAGAGAGAGAGAGAGGAGAGGAGAGAGAGAGAGAGAGAGAGAGGGGGGAGGAGAATCCCCCGGGGTGTGACAATGCACTGTGACTGTAGCGAAATATATCGGCAAATAAGGGAAAGGGAAGAGGAGGGGAAGAAAATAGAAGAAAAAAGGAGAGAGAGAGAGAGAGAGAAGAGAGAGAGGGGAGAGAGAGAGAGAGAGGAGAGAGAAGAGAGAGAGAGAAGAGAAGAGGAGAGAAGAGAGAGAGAGGGGATCCCCCGGCGTGTTGACAATGCACTGTGACTGTAGGGAGAAAAACAATCTGGCAACCAAAGGAGAAGGAAGAGGGGGGGGAGAAGAAAAAAAAGAAGAAAAAAAAGGGGAAGAGAGAGAGAGAAGAGAGGAGGAGAGGAGGGGAAGAGAGAAGGGGAGAAGAGAGGAGAGAGAGAAGGGATCCCCCGGCTGTTGACAATGCACTGTGACTTAGTAGAAAACAATCTGGCAAAACAAGGAGAAGGAAGGGAGGGAGAAGAAATAATAGAAAAAAAAAAGGAGAGAGAGAGAGAGGAAAAAGGAAGAGAGAGAGAGAGGGGAGAGAGAGAGAAGAGAGAGAGAGGAGAGAGGAGAGAAGAGAGAGAGAAAAAGAAGTGAGAGAAAAGAGACTCCCTCGGGGTGTATACCCGAGGTTTGTTTATACGTATTTCCCCCCAAATACAGACTTTTTGTCGCGCACGCTGATTGGTTTTTAAAAGGGGGTGGTGGCACTAAGAAGGTCTAGTCTTACACGAGGCAAAAGATGAACCCGAAAAAAGCTTCCTTAGTAGTCTTCTTTGGCCCCGTATAACTAAGTCGGTCTTTTAGGACGCCCCAAAAAGGGTGAGTTTTGGCTTTTCGAAAATGTCCCCCCGGGGGGGGGGCCGGATGACGGAGGGGGCCGGAGTGATAGGGCCGGAGTGACTTGTAACGCAGGAATGGTCAATGGACTCCGGGACGTTCCTGCACCCGGGGGGGGGAGATCAGCAAAAAAGTGTAAGTCAAGCGGTGTAAAGTATGGGTAAATGCATGGGAACCCACCCGCTTTCTCTTTAAAAAGTGGTTGGGGGGGGGTGGGGGGGGTGAGGGGGGGGGAGCGGTTTAGCTGGAGGGGTAGGGCGGATAAAATAAGTATCGGAAAGTTTTCTATAATATTATAAAAAAAAAAAAACCGAAAAACCCACACAAGAATGCCATTATGAGACTCTCAAGAAATATGCAGAACTTAAACTTTTCGCCATTTAATATTTTACTCGCAAACTTTTTTACATGGTGAATCCCAAATAAAACGGAATTTAATTGCTTTCCATTTTTATATTTGTTTTCGAAAAATGAATTAGAACCATCCAACATTAGCGTTAACTAAATAAATAACATCATCAAACGGGAAAAAATTACCCGATTTCATGACCTTTTTTTTTATTTAAACGTAATTTATGTATGGTTCTAATTCTTTTTATAAAAAAAACAAAAATATAAAAGGGAAAGCAAATTTAAAAATTCCCCGTTTATTGATTTCCCTGTAAAATGTTTTAGCAAAATTAAAGGGCGAAGATTTTAAATTCATAAATTTTCTTGTGAGTTCATAAGGGGCCTTTCTTTTGTCTGTTTTAGGGTTTTTTTTTATTTGAAAAATATTATAGAACAAAAAATTTTCCAAAGATAACAATATATTTTTATACTGATAAAAAATTAGGTACAAAATTTACCCGATTTCATGATTTTATGTATTTATTTTAACGCAATTTATGCAGCGCAAATTTCTTTTACAGAAAACAAAATATAGCAATGGAAACAAATTAAATTCCGCTTTATTGATATTCTCCGAAAAAATGTTTTCGAGAAAAATTTTAAAAAGGCGGGGAGTTTAAGTTCTGCATTTTTCTTGGAGTCTCATAATGGCTTTTCTTTAATGTTTTTTTAGGGTTTTTTATTTGATAATATTATAGAAAAACATTTCCCGAAGATAACAATATACTTTTATCTGATAAAATATAATAGGTAGGTAAATTGATCTCGGTGGCCTCGTACAGACGCCCTCCGTGGGGCGTCATCAAACTCAGGCGGGGGCCCCTTTTAGATTTAGACGGGGCCCTTTCCTCACCCCCCCCTTGCGCCCAGCTGTTTGAATAAACTGCCCAGAGGACTTACACGGGCGCAAGGAAGAGTATCTCGGAGTACTCCAAGAGACAGCTGATTTTGGGGGCGAATACTTGATATCCTCCTAAAACGAAACAAAGCAGTGTTTATTTATTATTCAGATCTACAGCAACACAAAGGGTGTACGTGATAAATAATGTTTTCAAACATTAATCAGCGATTACTAGCTGGCATCCGGGGGGTTTACACAACAAACGATGTATCATGTTTAAACGATAAGAAGGGTTTTATGAGATGATTGAAGAATTTCGCAGTTATTGGCAGCTGAGATGGATCGCGCTGTAACCAACAGCTCTCTCGCAGGGCTACCCCAGCAGGAGCTGTCTGCTAGTGTTATAGTGTTGGCCGAAGCCAGCACCCGGGGGGCGGGTTTAAAACCCCCGGTAAACACCCCCCGGGGAACCCATCACG
>JACEEZ010013701.1:0-86845 GCA_016584305.1 Chionoecetes opilio
GTTGTCCTATCTACGCTATGTTTTAAAGGCTGGCCCCCTTTCTTCTACCCCCCCCCCTTTTTTTTTTGCCCCCCCCCCTTCCCCCCCCCCTCTTCCCCCCACCCCCCCCCCCCTAACCCAACCCCAAAACTCCCATCCCCACGTGTGAAACCCCCCCAAAAACCCCTCCCCCACTCCCACCCCCACTCAGCCCCCCCCCTTTTAAACCCCACCCCCCAAAACAACCCTTCTCCACCCCAAACCCCCCCCCCAAACCCCCCCCCTTTCCCCCCCCCAAACCCCCCTTTTTTTTCCCCCCTCCCCCTTTTCCCCCCCTTTCCCCCAAACACCCCCCCCTGTTTATCCCCCTTCATCTCTCCCCCTTCCTTCCCATCACCATGGGGAACACCCACCCCGCTGAGGGATGTTGTAGCTCTTGACGTATCGTGATAGTTCATGGCACCCTCATGGGGACTTTGTTTAAACGTAGCTCTATCGTGACGACAAAAGACCGTTGATTTTCCATTCGGACGTAGTCTTACAGTATCATATCCTTTTTGACCCTCTTACGACCCCATGACACATACGTACAGGGCGTGACATTGTTGTGAGGCTATCGTGGTCTGCGTTTATCGTGGCAAATTCCGATAGCGTCAATAAACAAATTGGTGGGGCTATCGTGGTTCGATTAGGAATGGTGAAGGGAGCTTCAAAGGAGGGAAAAGGCGGTGGGGGGGGGGTTTTAAAAGGGGGGAACATTACGGATGGATTCCCGTAGTGGACGGGAATATGTTCTCCAAATCATTAAAAGTTCGTTTTAAACCCAAAAGAACAGAGACAGAAGTTGTAAAAAAAGTTAAAAATAATTTTTCTTCAAAATGGGGGGGGAAAACAGAACTTTTTTTTTTTTTGGGGCTCAAACCCCCCGGGCCCGGGGAAACATTTTTTTTTAAGGAAAAAAAAACAAAATTTTTAAAATTTAAAAATTTATAAAAAAATTTTTTTTTTTCTTGCTTTTTCAGCCCAAAAAATTTTTTTTTAAAAAAAGGAAAGGAAACCGGGTGGGGGGAAAAAAACCGCCCCCCGGGGGGGCCGCCCCCGTAAAACAGTTTTTTATGAATGGAGGCCCCTTTTTCAAAAAGCCCACCAAAAATACTTTTTTCAGAAGCTTCGAGAATATGCTTTTTAAATTTTGTTTTTTTATAAAATTTCTTTTAAGCAATAGATTTACATTCTGCACTTTTATTACATTTTTTTTGGAAAGAAAAAGTCATAATGATGCTAATTTTCCGAGAAAAGGAGGGGGACAAAAGAACCGTACCCCCCCCTTAAAAAAAGTGGGGGGCAATGTCCCCTGTCCCCACCAAACGAGACCCCGCAAGAATCTTTGGGGGTTTTCTGCCGGTACGGTGATTTGGAACTCCAGGCCCAGCCCCCTTTCGATTTCGCGCACGCCGCAAACCCCTACGGCGCGCGTAATGTTCCAAACATATGATCGGCGTTGTGTCCTGCCGTCGGTTTCGCGCTTCCGTGGCTTTCCCGAACACTTAAATCCACTTTTTAGCTTTTTTCCACCCCCACCTGCTTTACAGACACATAATTGTATGTTGTGCACTGTGGTTTGCTCAAAAAGCCCGGAACGGTGACTGCTTTAGGAGTCACTTCCCCCAATCCCCGTACGTGTCGCCCGCCCGAAAGGAAAGCCTACACCCTCTCCCTGTTTTTCTGGTAACCCCTCTGATGGAAGTAAAAAGTTGCGAACTCGTCGTAGTAATTTTAAAACTATCTTGGAAGTAGAAAGAGGACTCAACAAAGGGAAGTCCGTGGAACAACAAGTCAAAGTGGCTGGAAGGTTTTTTTAAAAAAGGGGGGTTTTATTACAAACAAAACCTTGCCCCTCGCCCTGGGGTTTTTTAAAGATTTAAATTAAACAAAAACCCCCCTTAAAAGGCAGCCGGGGGGAAGACGGCCCTTCCAAAGAAAAGGGGGGTAAAAAAAAATTGTAAAAAAACCCCCTTTTCAAAAGGGGGGTTTTAATCCCCCCCGGGGAAAAAACCCAAACCCCCCCCAAACCCCCAAAAAAACCCCCCAAAAAAAAAAGGGAAAAGGAAACCCCCCCTTTCTGTTTTGGGGGGGGGGAAAATTTTAAAAAGGAAGGGGTTTTTGGGCCCCGGGAACCCCTCCCCGGTTTCCCCTTTTTATTTTTACCCCCCCGCCAAAACTTTTTTCTTGGAAAAAGTAAGGGAAAGAAGGAGGCCCCCTTTCCCAACAGGGGAAAGGGGGAAAATTTCAACCGTGGAACAAAACAAAATTTTAAAAAAAAAAATGTGGCCTGGGGAAGGTTGTGATCTACAAAAACCCTTTGGTGTGTGGTTATTACAAACTTATGGCCCGAAGCGCTTCAGAAGAGAAATGAAAACTCTTTTCGGAATCAGAACACACAAGGGGGACGTTTGATCTACGCCATGTAAAAAACCCATGTAGTACATCGAAAACTGCCTTCGCCGAGTGGCAGAACTGCCCAACTTCCTCATTTCGTCAAAACAACAGTGAGGCAGCGATGACAGTGACACCATGAATCCCGAAACGCTAATAAAGGGACTGAAGACGGGAGGCGAAAAAACAGCCCATTCCGACCTCGAAGGGAGAAGGTGCCCAACCGCATGCATGGAGACTTTTCGGGGGGAGGTATGAATGTGGTTTTGGACTATTCAGGCAGCGCCAGAAGAGCCATTTTGTCAAAAAAAATCACGCTTCTTAGGAACCTGCCCCACCAGGCCGCTGCAGGAGTTACCCCATCAAAAATTTGAATAAAGTGTTAAATACGTCGATGATTAAAACTTCATTGAAAACCCCATGGGGGATGTGTGTGAGTGAAAGGATCTGGGGGGGATCCTTTTTAAAAAAAATTACTTTACAAAAAAATTTTTTTAAAATTTTTAAAGGAAAAAGTGTGAAGTAAAATTTAAAAAAAAAAATATTCAGTTGGAGGTTTTTCCCTTTAACCCTCAATGAGATATGGCTTTTCGTTTGGATGAGTGGAAATACTAAGGAGTCCTCTATCAGCACCGGTAAATAAAGCTATTCCCTTTGTAGAAATAATTTTAAAAAAAGGCTAAAAAAAAAAATAAAAACTTTATTTCGTTAAAACATTCCGAGAAAAGAGAACCCTAAAAATCATGACAACAAAACCCCCCGCCGGCGGCCCCCCCCCTCCCCCTTTCTCAATATAAAAATGTAACCCCCCCCCCCCCTTTTTTCCCCAAAAAACCCCCCCTTTTTCCACCCCTCTGTTATTATACGAATGATTTGGTAATAAGAAATGATACACCGGTAAAATAGCCCTTTATGGCAGGTACCGTACCACAAATGATCGCAACGATGTTTTATGAAACGTAGAAATGCTCACGTGGAAAACCCCAGCTTCCACATAGGAGGGCCGCACGCCAGTTATCTAGCTAGACCTGTCCTACCCCCTGTTCATGCTTACAGCACACCTGGGGCCCAGCAGCTGAGCTGGGCAGCGTATTCATTTTTAGCTTCTTCATTTAACCCCTTTTTTCTAGAAGGTAATGAGAAATCAAAAACATAACATCTTTTTTTAACATATTTCCTTACCTTATATTATTTATCTTTGCTGCAAAGAAAATAAAACTAAACCCAAAAAATTAAAAAATCGCCCAGTTTTTTGCTCAGTTTCTGTAAAATCGCCCTACAACCATGTTTGATGCTAAATCGTCCTACTTTGGGAAAAACCTGCTATAAAACCCTTTGATGCAAACACTGAAATTTTTTTTCATAAAAACTTTTCAGGGGGGAACTCAAAGCGTCACAGCTTAAAACTTCATTTTCATGAATACCCCCACAATAAGTTTTATGGAAATTTCTAAAAAAAAAACCTTCGGCTTTGAGAAAAAACTACCGCACTGATAATGCTTATTGTACTTCACATTGAAAAGGGTTCCAGGGGCTCGGCCGGTTAACCCACAGGGCCCGCTATGAAGTATGAGGTCCCTAAAAAAATTCAAGCCAGTAATCCTGTCCGCCTTTTTGGGGGGTCTAGGGGGTTAGGTTAGTAATTTTGGGGGGTTACAGGGGGTTGGGTTAGTAACTTAGGGGTTACGGGGTTGGGTTTAGTAATTTTTTGGGGGTTTATGTGGGTTATTTAGTAAATTTTTAGGGGGTTATAGTGGGTTTGGTTAGTAACATTATTAATGGGGGAGTAAAAAAAAAAAATTTTTTTTTTTAAGGGGTTATAGTGATTTGGGTTTTAGTAAATTTTAGGGGTTTTAGGTGAGGTTACTCTCCGAACATTGCCAAAAATTTTTAAAAAATAAAAATCAAAGTAAATTCCATAACAATGGATATTGGGGAAACCCAAATTTAGGGATTTTTCCCCTAGATTTTTTGCAATTAGTGATTTGATGATTTTTTGGGGGCCATAAAATTTTTATATTTGCTTCTCCCCCCAAAAAAACCGTTGCAGTTGGGTTGGGGCCATCAAAAAAAAAAGGGTAAGGAAACCCAAACTTGGACCCAAGTTACAAAATGGTCCCAAAACTATGGGGGGAAAATTTAAATTTAAAAGGTTGTGTTGTCCCCTATGGGGTAACTGAAAAAAATTTCCCCCTTTTTTTAAACAAAATGGAGGGGCATAGGTTTGTGGGGGAAAAACATTAAGTGTTTTGGGGGTGAAATTTTTAAAACTTTAAAACCCTTCCCCCCCTACCTTTTTTTTCCCCCTTCCCCCCCAAAAAAGTAACGGCAAACCCTTTTTAACAAATAAAGGAAGGCTCCCAAAAAACATTAACCAAATTAAAAAACCTAACCTAACCTTAACCACAAAGTATACCAAACCCTAACCTTCCCACAAAGTATACCAAACCGAACCAAACCCTTAACCAAAAAAGTATACCTAACCTAACCAAACCCAAACCTTTAAACCACAAAGTATCCCAAACCCCAAACCCTAACCTAACCTTTAACCAAGTATCCCAAACTAACCTAACCAAACCCTTAAACCCACAAAGATACCTAACCACCAAACCCTTAACCAAAAAAAGTTTTACCCAAACCAAAACCTCCCTTTAACCACAAAGTATACTAACCTAACCTAACGGACTTAGTTTTTTGAGGCACCTCAACAAGGGGGCCGTGGGGGTTAAACCCCAAGGCTGAGCGCACGCTGGAACCCTTTTACAAAAGTAAGTAAATAAAACAATACATTGGGGTAGTTCATTTCATAAAAAGCCGGGATGAGTTCCAAAAGTATTTCCCTTTTTTGATTTAGTCTATATAATAATTAAGCAAAGTGTTGGTCTGGTCGTCTTCGTCTGTTGTCTGTTTTTTTGTGTGTGTGTGTGTTCCCGATAGGTGCTCCCCCCCCGGGGCACAATCCCTAATAGACAGTTTTGGAACCAGCCGCCCGGGGGCAATTTAAGCCCACTTTGAGATGACGTCACTTTCTTTTTATTTTTTTTGTAGCCTATTTGCGAGAATTTTGAAAAAAAATTTTTTGGGGGGGGGGAATTTTTGGAAAATTGATGTAGGGTGATGGGTTGGGTGAGTGAATGGGGGGGGGATGGGAAAGGGGTGGGGTGAGGGGTGAAGGGGGGGGGAGGGGGGGGGGAAATGGGGGGGTTGGGAGGGTTTTGGGGGGTTGGGGGGGGTGGGGGGTTGGGTTGGGGGGAGAAATGGTGGGGGTGATGGGAAGGGTTTTGGGTTTAATTTTTCATCCATAATTTCAGGAAAAGAAGGGCTTTGGCGATTTTGTGTTTGGGGCCGAAGGCCCACCAAGGCCCCCAAACACAGGGGGCCCCCCCAACCCTCCCGGAGTAGCCAAAAAACCCCGGAGGGCGGGTTTTGGTAGTTTTTTCATAAAAGTTGTCTTCAACGTATAGCTGCACCACTGGTAAAACGGGGGGTTTCCCCCCCCCCCTTTGAGCCAAGTGGTAGTTTTAAACATCGTCCCCCCCAAGTCAAAAACCCCCCTTTTTCCCCCCCAAGCCCCCTTCCCAAAAAACATACAACTTTTTTTTGGGGGCCTACTATTACGGATACGGGGGTTTTATGCTATCGTAACGGGGGACGAAAAAACCGTACGGTGTGCCCCTAGCCAAAACTTTCCCAGTTTCCAAAACACCAAGGGGAAATTCTCTTATTTTTTACCCTAGGGGCCCCCCCCCGGGAAAAATTAATTTTTTTGGGCCGGGGCCCCCCCGGGGGGGGGGAAAAAAAATTTTTTTTGGGGGGGGGGGCCCGGGGGGGGGGGGGGGTTTTTTTTTGGTTTTGGGTTTTGGGGGGCCCCCCCTTTTTTTTTTCCCCCCCCAAAAAAATTTCCCCCCCCGGGTTTCCCCCCCCCCCTTAAAGGGTTTTTTTTCCCCGGGCCCCCCCCCGGGGGTTTTTTCCCCAATTAAAAAAATTCCCAAAAAAAGGGGGGGGGGGTTTTAGTTTTTTTTTTCCCCCCCCGGGGGGGGGGGGGGGTTTTTTTTAAAAAAGGGGTGGGGGGGGGTTTTTTAAAAACCCCCCCTTTCCTCTCAGGCTCTCAAAATCCCAACACTTTCAGGCTGAATTTATTTTATCATTTTCCGTAAATTTTCTGTACTTCTTTTGGGGGCATCCCAAAATTTCCCTTCAATACAACAACCCGAAAAAAGTTCAACAATGAAAAAAGTGGGGCCCCCCGAAATGGTTTTTTTTGTTGACCCATCATGAGGGCTTTACCCCATCAAAGACCCTATTTTGCCCCCATCAAAGACGGGAAAACTTTCCCTATTTTAGGGTTAAACGTGACCCTTCCCCAGGGCAATCGTGACACAATTTTGTGGAAAATGTTTAAAAAGATTGTCCCAAAAATTTTTTACTCATCGTGGTTTTCCCGCTTGCGTTTAACCCTGACGCCCTAATGGGAATTATTCTAAGGTATCGTAACACCGTAAAAGGTTTTCTCGGACACCTCGTTACGATAGACTACAACGATCGCGATAGTATTTACGTGGGACTACTGTAGCTGCTACAAAAAAAACGATAGCATCCCTTTTTCCCCTTTTGATAGCGTGCGTTGGGGGGCAAAATCGGGGGGTTCTGATCTTTAACTGGGGATGTTTACAGGAACTAACCCCGGTAGGGCTCACGGCCACCGCAGTTCCCTTTTTTTCCCCATGTCCATCACCCCAAATTTTCGTGGCCTCGACCGGGGTGCGTCCAAAAATTTTTTTTTTTTGGTCACGAAAAACCCAACAGGACCAAGAGGTGCTAAAAATCTTGCATTGGGGCTAGGGGTATCCCTTGGGTTTGATTTTGGAATGTGTGGGAAGGGGGGTTTTTAAAACCCAAACCCCTTTTTTTGGCTCTGGGTGTCGTTGGGAGAGGTAAGCACCATTTCTTACCCCTCGTGGGATTCAAGGTTTAGTTTTTAAAAAACCCTTTTAAAAACTGGCAACTCCATCATCCCCAGGACATTGGAAAAACGTAAAATGATATAAAAGGGTTTTTTACGCCCCAAATACAAAAAAAATTTAAAAAGGGAATTTTAAAATTTCCAAACCCCCCTTTAGAAATCTACCAAACCCCTCCAAAAGGGTCCATGGGGCTATGTAGTCAATTTTATCTGTACCCAAATTGTCGTACCGAGCCCCAGAATTTAAACATATTTTCAGAAATTATTTGTACAACCCTAGGGAAAAAAATGTATTCACTAAAGACATATTTAAATTTACTTCAGGGGTTCACACCCCCTAGGGTGTTGGGGTTACGTAGTCGACATTTCGTGTTCATACTGTTATGGTGCAGCTATACGTTGAAGACAACTTTTAAAGAAAAACTAGCCCAAACCCCCCCTCCGGGCGGACTTTTTGGCTAGCTCCGCGGAGGGCTAGGGGGTGGGGCCCTGTGTTTGGTTTGGGGCCCTTTGGGGGGCCTTCGGCCCCAAAAACAGACTCGCCAATGCCCCCTTTTAGCTTTCCTTGAAATTTATGGATTTAGAAAGTATGTATTAAAAGCCCCCCCCCATTCACATCACCCCCAACCCATTTACTTTTTACCATTACCCCTCACCCCCCCCCCCTTCCTCACCCCTTTTCCCCCACAAAACACCCATTCACTCACCCATTACCCCTCACAAAAACACCCTTCACTCCCCCCATTTTCCCATCACCCCCCATCTATTTCCCCCACCCCCCCCCCCATTCCCCCTCACCCCTCACCCCACCCCCCCATTACCCTTTACTCAACCCCTTACACTACATCCAAGGGTTTTCCCCAAATTCCCCCAACCCCTTTTTTTCACAATTCTCGCAATAGGTGCTAAAAAGAAGAGAAATGATTTGGATCATCTCATAAGCGGGTTTAATGTGCCCCTGGGCCCCAAACCTTTGGTTTCCCCAAAAATGTTTCCCTTTTGAGGAGATTGCCCACTGGGGGGGGCACCTATCGCGGAAAACACACACACACAGCAGAAAAGACAGATACACTTTTGCATATTATTAAGGGCTAGCCGCAAAGACCCCCCCTTTCCCGGGGGGACTTTTTTGGGTGCTTTCCCGCCCGGGGGGCATTGGTGGGCCCGGCCCCAAAACCCCCTTTTTTGGTGGGGGCCCCCAAAACAGACTCTCCCAGATAGCCCCCTTTTAACTTTCCTGAAATCATGGGTGTAAAATGTATGTTTTTAACGCCTTACCCCTCAACCCCCCCCCCATTTACCACCCCTTAACCCCTTGACAACCCCCCCCCCATTCACTCACCCCTTACCCAAAACCCCACCCAAATTTACTCACCCTTACCACACACCCATTCACTCACCCAAACACCCCCCCCTATTCCCTCACCCCTTTACCCATCACCCCCCCCCATTCACTCCCCCATCCCCCCCCCCCTTTCCCCACACCCCACCCATTCACTCCCCCCATCCCCATCACCCTAATCGTTTTCCTCAATTCTGAACCCACTTTTTTTTTTCAAATTCTCGCTAATAGGCTACTAAAAATAAAAAAATAAGAAAGTGATCGGATCATCTATAAGTGGGCTTAAAATTTTCCCCCTGGTCGAGCGGGTTTAAAAACTGGTATATGGGGGATTGTGCCACGGGGGCAGAAACCTATCGCGGACAAAAACACACCACACACAACAGAAGACAGACAGACGGACGACAAGACAACCTTTGCTTTTTTATTATTAGACTAAATAAATAAGGGAAATTTTGGAACTCACCCTTTCCGGCTTTTTCTGAAAAAGAACTACGCACTGTATTTTATGTTATTGTACTCACTTTGTAAAGGTTTCCGCGTGCGCTAGCCCTTTGGGTTAAAACCCCCCGGCCGCTATAAATATGAGGTGCCTCAAAAAATTCTAAGTCCCGTTTGGTTAGGTTAGGTATACTTTGTGGTTAAGGTTAGGGAGGTTGGGTATACTTTGTGGTTTAAGGGGAGGTTAGGTAGGTATACTTTTTTGGGGGTTTAAAGGTTAGGTTAGGTTAGGTTTGGTATACTTTGGGGTTAAGGGTTAGGTTAGGTTAGGTTAGGTATACTTTGTGGTTAAGGTTAGGTTAGGTTAGGTTAGGTATACTTTGTGGTTAAGGTTAGGTTGGTTAGGTTACTTTGTGGTAAGGTTAGGTTAGGTATACTTTGTGGTTAAGGTTAGGTTAGGTTAGATTTTTACATATAGTGACTTTGATGATTTTCTTGGGAGCCATAAATCACTTATATTTGCTTCCCCCACCCAAAAACCCCGTATTCCCGCCATTTCCCCCAGGTTTGGGTTGGCTATAGGGGGAAAGAAAAAAAAGATAGGGGTGAAGGACTTCTTCCAAAGTTTACCCAAATAAGCACTAACACAACTGCTAGATGTTAAAACATCTCCCCACACAACTACAGTATGGCCACTCCATTTTAGTTTAAACTTTTGTGTTCCAAGTGTGTTCACGTTACTCTGTTCTCATGAGTGTGCAGCAAACACTAACCTTGTCAATCGTTCAGTAATTTCCCCCGCCTATATGTTAGGCACAGGCGATTAGCTACACTTCCAGGGTCACAAATCGGTAAATCTGAAGAAGTCCTTCACCCCTATCTTTTTCTTGTTCCCCCTAGGGCCCAACAAGCTGGGGAAACTGGCGGGAATACGGGTTTTTTTGGGTGGGAGAAGCAAATATAACAGATTTATGGCCCCGAAAAATCATCAAAATCACTATATGCAAAAATCTAGGAAAAGTCCCTAAATTAGGGATTTCCCTAGATATCCATTGTTATGGAATTTACTTTGATTATTATTTGTAAAGATTTGGTCAATGTTCGGAGAGTAACCTCACCATAACTCCCTAAAAGTGACTAACCTAAACCTCACTATAAACCCTCTAAAAGTTACTAACCTAACCTCACTATAACCCCTAAATGTTACTAACCTAACCTCACTATAACCCCCTAAAATTTACTAACTAACCTCACTATAACCCCTAAAAGTTACTAACCTAACCTCACTGTAACCCTAAGTTACTAACCTAACCTCACTGTAACCCCCTAAAAGTTACTAACCTAACCTCACTATGACCCCTAAAAGGATCAGGACAGGATCTGACTGGACTTAGAATTTTTGAGGCACCTCATACTTCATAGCGGCCGTGTGGGTTTAAACCCAAAGGGCCGAGCGCACGCTGGAACCTTTGCAGATGTGAAGTACAATAAGCATTATACAGTGCGGTAGTTTATTTCAGTCAAAGCCGGAAGGTTTTGTTATTCAGAATTCCATAATACTTATTGTGGTGTAATTCATGAAACTGAAGTTAAGCTGTGACGCTGTCGAGTCCCTCCTGAAATAGTTTGATGAAAGAAAAATTACAGTGTTTGCATCAAGGTTGTATAGCAGTGTTGCCAAACCGTAGGACGATTTCAGCATCATATCATGGCTTGTAGGGCGATTTTACAGAAACTGAGCAAAACGTAGGGCGATTTTGAATTTTTGGTATGAGTTATATTTACTTTGCAGCAAAAGATAAATAATATAAGCGTCAAGGAAATATGTTAAAAAAGATAGTTATGTTTTCGATTTTCTCTATTACCTTCTAGAAAAAACTGGTTAAATGAAGAAAGCTAATAAGTGAATATGGCAGCTGCCCACGCATCAGCTGCTGGGCCGCAGGTGTGACTGTAAGCATGAACAGGGATAGGACAGGTCTAGCTAGATAACGTGGCGTGCTGCCGTCCTATGTGGAAGCTGGGTTTCCACGTGATGCATTTCTACGTATCATAATCATCGTTGCGTATCATTCAGTGGTACGGTACGCTGCCATAAGGTCTATTTTACCGGTGTATCATTACTTACTTACCAATCATTCGTATAATGAACAGCATGCACTGTTTGTATGTTAATTATTATTATTATATGATTTACAAAGATTATGGAAACTATGTCGATTTTCATCCAGAGCCGTAGGGCGATGAAGGGAAATGTAGGGAGTTTTCAGTGTCTTGAGTAGAGCGAAGAAATGTTAGGGGTTGGCATCACTGTTGTATACTATGTAGTTATAGTAGGAGGCGACGCGGAGCGGAGAATACTGAAGCCGCGGCCGCCATGTTTGTGTTGTCATGAGGTTGACGGTCTCTCTCTTCTTCTACGGTAAGTGTTACTAACGAAATAAAGTTATTAATTTTTTTTAAGTACGCCTTTTCTAATAAGTTATTTCTACAATAAAGATGAATAGCTTTACTTACCGGTGCTGATAGAGGACTCCTTAGTACTGCTTCCACTCATCCAATCGCAAATGCACACGTATACTCATTTAACGAGGGGTAAGGAAAACCTCCAACTGAAATAATTTCTTTAATTGAATTTTACTTCACACGTTTATTGTCCGTTTCAAATCAAATTTAATAAAATTTATTGTTACTGTAATGTAATTAAATTTCTACAAAAAGGATCCCTCCCAGATCCTTTCACATCACATCACATCCCTCATGGCTTTTCACATGAAGTTTCAATCATCGACGTATTTAACACTTTATTCAAGTTTGATGATGGTAGACTCCTGCAGCGGCCTTGGTGGCGGCAGGTTCCTCAAGAAGCGTGATTTTTTCATGACAACTGGCTCTTCTGGCTGCATGCCTGAATAGTCCAATACCCACATCTCAGTACCTCCCCCGAACAGTCCTCCATGCATGCGGTATGGTCACCTTCTTCGCCTTCGAGGTCGGTAATGGTGCTGTCTTTATCGTCCTCAGTCTTCAGTCCTTCCATTAGCGTGTTCAGTGTATTCATGGTGTCACTGTCATCTGCTGCCTCACTGTTGTCTGACGAGAATGAGGAAGTTGGGCAGTTCTGCCACTCGTCGAAGGCTAGTTTACGGATGTACCTACGATGGTTTAGTACATGGCGTAGATCAAACAGTCCTCCCAGTTGTGTTTTTCTGATTACCGAAAAGAGTTTTCTTTCTCTTCTGAAGCGTCTTCGGGCGCCATAAGTTTGTAGATAACCAGCACGACCAAGGTTGTTGTAGATCACAACCTTCAGCCACTTTGACTTGTTGTTCCACGTGACTTCCCTCTGTTGATGCATCCTCTTCATACTTCCAAGATAGATTTGCTGAATTACTACGACGAGTTCGCAACTTCTTTCTTCACATCAGGAGAGGTTCACCAGACAACACAGCGGAGATGGTGTAGGCTTCCATTTCAGGCGGGCGACACAGTAGCGGGGATTCGGGAAGTGACTCCTAAAGCAGTCACCGTTCCAGGCGTTTTAGCAAACACACAGTGACACAGAGCATATCAATTATGTGTCTGTCAAGCAGGTGAGGGCTGGAACAAAGCAGTAACAAGTGGAGTAAGTGTCTCGGGAAAGCCACGGTAAGCTGCGAAACCGACGGCAGGACACACACGCCTGTATCATACTGTGGCTGGAACATTACTGCGCGCCGTATGCGCTGTGCGGCTGCGCAGTAATCAGTAAGGGCTGAGGCCTGAGAGTTGCCAAGTCACACGATACCGGGCGAGCAAAAACCCCAAGATTCATTGCATGGGTCTCGTTTTGGTGGGGGACAGGGGGACATGTGCCCCCCACATTTTTAAGTGGGGGTACAGGGTATCATTTGGCCCCCTCACATTTCTCGGAAAAAATTTAGCATCATTATGACTTTCTCTTTAACCAATTAAAAAATGTAATAAATGTGCAGAATGTAAATCATACTTGCTATAATGAATTTGATAAAATTCAATCAAAAGTATTATAATTGCATAATTCTCGAATGCTTCTGAAAAATAGTATTGCTTGGTGGAGCTTTTTTGTAATGCGAGGGCCTCACATTACATAACAAAAACTGTTCCACCGGCGGCGGGGCGTTTCGCCACCGGTCCTTCCATACAGTGCTCACAAGATAGTATAATATTATGTTGCTGATTGTCCCCCCCACGTTTGAAGACGAACGAGGCCTCTGATTCATTGCCAAACTGAACATTTTATTACCAACTTCTGTACTCTGTTCTGTTGTGGTTTAATGACGAACTTTTAACTGATCTTGGAGAACATATTGCCGATCCACATACGGGAATCCATCCTGTAATGTTCCCCCCCTTTTCCCAACCCCCTCCCACCGCCTTTTCCCTCCGTTGAAGCTCCCTTCACACATTCCATAATCGAACCACGATAGCGCCACCAATTTGATTTGACGCTATCGTGAAATTTGACCACGATAAACGCAGACCACGATAGCCTCACAACAATGTCACGCTGCCTGTACGTATGTGTCATGACGGTCGTAAGATGGTCACGAAGGAGTCATGATAGCTGTAAGACTACGTCACGAATGGAAAATCAACGGTCATTTTGTCGTCACGATAGAGCTACGATAAACACGACAGTGCCATGACGGTGCCATGAACGTATCACGATAGCGTCAAGAGCTAGCACATGCCTCACGCGTGGGTGGGTGTTGCCATGGTGATGGAGAAGGAAGGGGGGTAGAGATGAAGGTGGGATAAACAGGAGTGGGTGTTGGTGATGGAGAAGGGGGGAAACGGGGGAGGGGAGTTGTAATAAAGAAGGGGGTGTAGGTGTTGGTGGGGAAACGGGGGGGAGGGGGGTTGGGGATGGAGAAGGCGTTGTTGGTGTTGGTGGAGATGTAAGTGGTTAAAAGGGGGGTGGGCGTGTCACCATGTGGTGCTGGGAGTAGGGGGTAGGGAGTCGGGGGAGGGTGGTGTCACCACGTGGTGATGGGAGTAGTGGGTAGGGTCACTAGGGAGTCGGGGTGGTGGAGGTGAATGAGAAAGGGGGGAAAAGGCGGAAGAGGGTGCAAAAAAGGGGGGGAAGGTAGGGATGAAGGAGCGCGTAACGGTTTCTTATCGTCACGATAGACATATGACGATCATGATAGTGTCCGAAGCTGCTACATAGATAACGATAGCGTCACGATAGACTTACGATAGCGCTGCGTTGGGTACAAAAGTCTGGGAGCTTCCCGATTTTTTAGTGCACGCACTAACTTTTCGTGGCCTCAGCCGAGCGCGTCACGAGCGTCACGATCAGTCACGATGGACCATAACCAGGACCATGACGACGCTGCGCATTGCATTGTTGGCGCGTTTCGTGGTTCCATTATGGAATGTGTGAAGGGGGGCTTAATAACGCGTACCGTTCCTCTATGAGGCAGAGAAAACGAGTACAGTAACTGTTTTATTTTTGTTTTTTAGCTTATTTCAGGTTGTTGGTTTATGTAATTAGAATTTTTGTTAGTCCATGAAGTAAAGGTCACATATATGGCGTAGGTCACTGTGTCGACTGGAGGATTTATAATGTCAAACGAGCCATACAGGGAAAGACAAGTTAAGAAAATAATAATTATTATGTAGTACTTTAGTTACATGTTCCTATACTTAAGTAGTTTGTAACGCTGATTATACAAGTATATGCAGGTATGTGTGTGTGTGTGTTGTGTGTGTGTGTGTGTGTGTGTGGAGAGACATGGGGGTCGTTGAGTCATCAGTAGAGATCGGATAAAAATGTTATTTAGGCCATTTTAGATTTTTTTTGATGTTATGTATTTTCACCAAAATATGTGATAGAAAAACTAAAATATGTGGTTTTAATCAGTGCTTTATTTCCGTGAAAAATGCAGGAAAACAAAATCAGAAATGATACACAACAATTCTGCACCCAGGGGGGACAGGAGTGGATTCCCCGTGAAATCTATTGACATTTCAAAACACTAGCCTTATATAATACTGAATGATCAGCAAGCCATAAAACTGATATTAAGTACATATAGCTAAAAAAAAATGAAAAATCTGTCTCGTATAGCCCATGGTAGCAGATGTGGGTGAGTCATTCATGTCCTGTCTGTCCACTGATGGGTCAGACTAACAGCGGTATTTCAGTCTTCCGATTTATGTCTAATGATTTCAGTTACAAATAATTTAAGTATTTAGTTACATGAAGCGGAAAATATTCTTTTCTGACAGTGATGCAGTGTACGGTATATACCCGTAACCCCTGGCATCATTCACCAAAATCTGTAGACTTTTAACTCATTTCTAATAATTAGACATAAATCAGAAGACTGAAATACCGCTGTCAGTCTGACCCATCAGTGGACAGACAGGACATGAAGTTATCACTTGCAGAGATTGGGTAAAAATGTTGTTATTTAGGCCATTTTAGGTACATCTCTACCGTAGATAACAGTGAAGTCGCCAGTTCTACGTTTCTTTGTTATGTACAGACGTGTGGTGGCGTTAATACTTACATTTGTACATCCATGATTTCAGGAAAGTTAGAAGGGTCTATCTGGAAAGTCTGTGTCATTTTGTGTCTTCATCTGTGTCATATTAGGGCTATAAATGAACAAATTACAAAAATAAAACCGAGTGGCGACCTCACTATACTACTACAGTAAAGTCGCCAGCTAGAATTTTAACCCAACAGTTGAGTCGCCACTCTGGGGAATTCAGGGAAATTAGAGGTAAAGTAAAACAAGTCTCTA
Source organism: Chionoecetes opilio (assembly GCA_016584305.1). Lineage (NCBI taxonomy): Eukaryota > Metazoa > Arthropoda > Malacostraca > Decapoda > Majidae > Chionoecetes > Chionoecetes opilio. Next base: position 15,938 of record JACEEZ010013701.1, read on the forward strand.
TATATATATTAGCTGCGGAAGATGCTTGGATATAAAAAATTCCTCTGCCAACGTGAAAATAAATTCTATTCAAGTTTGAAAGATCTGGCAAGTCTGTGTCTCCTGTCGCCCGAAAAGTACTGTTTACTGTCTGTCATCGCGCGAAGAAAAACGTGAGAAGCAAAATGCGCAACAGTTATACTTGCAGCTACAAAGCATAAAAAAAACGCTGAAACAGGGTAGATTATACAGCCATGATATAAACTACTGTGTAACATCTTCAGTGGCACATAAAAATCAGTAGTGAGCTATAATTCTTAATATTTGGCGCCTTGGGCGACTTCACTGTAGGTGGCGACTTCACTGTTATCTACGGTAGCACAAATCATAATTTTTTTTTTGTGCAAAAACAGCTTTATGTGAAAAAATTTTTTGTATGTACTTCAAAATATTTTCCCGATCTCTGGTCATCAGTTGATGCATAGACCACACTATCTATATACCTGGACTGCGCACGGAATATCGGCCTGTCGCGCAAGGGCCCGAAGTCGGAGGCCGCTCGGTTTTCATATATAATATATATATACGGATCATATAGACTGGTTTATCAGTATATTGATATACTGTAATCTTCGCAAATGTTTGTTCTATAATATTTTCAAATAAAAAACAGTAAACACGCTAAAGAAATGCCATTACGAGACTATGAAGAAATATGCATGAACTTAATATTCACTTCAACTCTTCGCCATTTAAAACTTTGCGAAGTCACCTTTATTTTTAAGAGTGTAATAGAAGCGCAATTTTATTAGCTTTCCATTGCTATTTTCGTTTTTTGATAAATGAATTAGAACCATCATAAATTAGCGTTAACAATAAATAAAATCATAAATCGGAAATTTCCCGATTGATGAGGTTATTTATTTGGGCACGCTAATTTATCAATGGTCTAATTTTTTATCGAAAACGATTTAAAGTGATAAATAACATCATAAATCGGGAAAATTTACCGTTGATGATTTTATTTTTTTTTAACGCTAATTTTTGCATGGTTCAAATTAATTTATCAGATAACGAAATACATCAATGGAAAGCTAATAAAATTGCGCTTCTAGTAACCCTTCATGAAAAAAAGGTGACTCGCAAATTTTTTAAATGGCAAAGAGTAAGTGAATTTTAAAATTCATGATATTTCTTCATAGTCTCGTAATGGCATTTCTTTAGCGTGTTTTACTTTTTTTTTATTTGATAATATTATAGAACAAACATTTACGAAGATTACAGTATGCCATATATACTGATAAACCAGTCTATATGATAGTCCATAGCCCCACTATATCTTTTTGTCGGGCGCCCCGCGGGCCCTATGCAGCCCCGCAATTCAAAACATTGTCGCGTTGAACAGTCCAGGTATACAGTGGTCTATGGTGATGAGATGGACGCAATCTTTTTGAAATTCACATTCACTTTTTTTCTTTCGTCACCTTCGGACATCGTCATCATCATCATCATCTCCCTGTTGAAAATACACGCAGGACAAAGGTCTCCCTAAACCTCTCACTCATCTCTGTTTGCTTCCCGTCTATTTCACCTCACCTAGACTATGGGGTTTACAGTTTTGGTCCCCCTATTACAGGATGGATATGCATTGTTAGAATCAGTCCAGAAAAGGATGACTAAAATTAACAGGGATGCGTAAATTTAGTTATGAGAGGAGATTGAAGTTATTAAATTCACACTCACTCGAGAGGCGTAAGAGTAAAGGGTGATCTGATAGAAGTTTTTAAGTGGTTAAAGGGATACATAAAGGCGATATAGGAAAAGTTCTTACAGCTATTTAAACGGGGGGAAAGAGGCAAGAAGTAACAAAATCAAATGGAAATACGTATTTAAAAAGAAATAGGGAGAAACTGGTTCACAAATTTGGGTGGTAAATGATTCGAATGGACTCATTCATCAAGAGTTAGTGCGGAGTCAATGGGGGAGTTTTAAAAGGAGGCTAGAAAATTTCATGGATGTGGATAAAAGGTGGATGTGGATGAAAGGTTGATGTAGGTAGTGTTAAGTAACAGGAACTACCACTTGTAGGTCTCACGACTCTTATAGCTTCCTTTTTTTTCTAATGTTCTTATGTTCTTATTCCAGGCCAGCAGAAAAAATTCTCGCTCATCTCTCCATCACCAACACGAACTAATTGGGTAATGGGGTAATTAATAGGGACTGTGGGTATCCGGCGAGGCAAGTGGCAACTATATATTGAACTATTTGCCATTGTGTAAAAAAAACCCGTTACGCCCCGCCTTCCCTACCATCCTCCTCCTTTCTCCATCCTCATCTATGGTGTAGATGAGAGGAGAAAATAAAGACGAGAGGAGAAAAAAATAATGTGTTTAGTAGAGTGGGATGGGAAAGAAATAAATAGGTTTTTACTCTATATATACAAGATACGTGTATGATATGGTACATGCTGTTATTTAGATTTTGTTTACGTAGATTTAGATATATAGTTTAGTTTTGAGTTGTTGATGAGAAGTTATGAGGGAAAAAATGTTAAAAAAAAAAACCAGAAATTAATAGGCTGCGTGTGTTTTTACTATAGAAACGGGAATAGTAATTATGATGTGTGTTACTTTAATTTGATTTAAGAATACAAGTCCCGTAGATAACACTAAAGTCGCCAGGACAAAGTTTTTTTCGATGTACAGACGTTGTGGTGGCGTTAATACTTACATTTCTACATCCACGATTTCAGGAAAGTTAGAAGGGTCTATCTGGAGAGTCTGTCATTTTGTGTCTTCATCTGTGTCATATTATGGCAATAAATGAACAAATTACAAAAATATCACCAGAGTAGCGACCAACAATAAGGTCGCCATCTTGTGTTTATGTTCTGAGTGTCCTCCCGCTGTTGTCGCCCAAAAAAAAACGAGTAGTAAACATAAGAACATAAGAAAATAAGGAAGCTACAAGAGGCCGCGAGGCCTACACGTGGTAGTTCCTGTCACCTAACATTACCTACACCCACCTTTCATCCCATCCATAAACCCTATCCAGCCCCTCTTTAAAGCTTCCTAATGACTCAGCACTAACTCCCTGTTCTACTGAGACCATTCCATTCATTCACCAGTGAAATTTGAAACCGTATATATTGCAGATAAAAAGCATAAAACAAACGCTGAAACAGGGTTGATATCAGGCATGATATAAACTACTGTGTATCATCTTCAGTGGCGCATACAATCGGTAGTGATGCTATAATTCGTAATATTTGGCGGCTGGCGACATTATTGCAGCTGGCGACTATACTGTTATCTACGGTAAGGTTTGAGTGGTTTATTTATGGTTATCAAGGGAAATGTGAAGAGGGAAGGACTTTTTAAAGATGCCAGTAGAAGCAGAGTAGCTAAGATAAAGAATAAGCTCTTAGATACTCTGGGCTCCCATTCGAGAGGCTAATTTTCCGGTCTTCACGCCCTAGCGACTTCCAACAGCTGTTTTGGGCAACTTTTGGCATTCTGCGGGCAGATTAATGACGTATTTAAAACGTTGAGCTGTTAAAGTAATCGTCCAACCATTTCATCATTCCTGATTTTAATGCAGTCAAAATATAGCCATGATCGAGTATATCAACAATATTTTTGTCACATTTGGCATCCAGTCCCCCGTTTTTAATGATCCGCATTCAAATCTGTAAATTCCCCGTGCTCTAAAAACACAACTGTTTATCAGCAGCGACGCACCATGGGTCGGCGACCCCACAACGGGGAGCCTCCCAGCACCGCCTTTTACATATGCGCGGAGACTCTGAGAAAAATGTAGTACTTGGGGAATTTTGGGTGTTTCTGATATATTTTTTGTGCGATGTGGCATGTACTTGCATCCGGGTGTGGGTGCAGCGTGGGGGCTGTGCCTTTACCGAGAGCTTAGCACCCATTTGCAAACTGTGGGGCGACGATATAGTGTGCAGATGTGTGCAGCGGCGGCAAGCGGCGGGGAGCGGCGGGTAGTAGCAAGGCCACCGAGAGGAGAGGGCTGCAGTACCTGGCTACTACCAGCCGTTCCCCGTCGCTCCAAAGGCCCTGCACAACATATATCGTGGGCCGGGTGTGGGGTTGTGAATGGGTGCTAAGCTCTCGGGATGGCACGGCTTTCTTCCCGTGCCCATGCGGGATGCAAGTATGTGCCGTGTCGCACATAAAATATACCAGAAGCACCCCAAAATTCCCCAAGTACTACATTTTCTCAGAGTCTCGTTTGTCTGTGTCGGGGCGGGGCTGGGAGGCTTACCTCTTGTGTCGTCGCCACCCAAGTTTCGCGCCACGGCTGGAATGTGGCTGTTTGTTTTTCCCGCGTTTTTTTACAAAAGTCCATGTTTTTAGGGAAATAAGGCGTGAAAATGAATAATTTTTGGGATTAGGTATTTTGAATGAGCATTCAACATAATTATGCAAAAAAAAAAATGGGTCTGGACGATTATTTTAAAAAACCGGGCAACTGCCTCTATGCAGTTGTAGAGCACGCAATATACATAAAAATACTCATAAATTGAGTATATATGATGTTTTCTGACTCAAAAACCCTGAAAGGCAAGTATACAATGAAATTAGGCCTTAAAACTATCTCCTACACTCGTTGTGAGTTTATTATGGGGTGATGGGCCGAGTGGTGGAACGGTGGCCCCTCCCCCGAGACCCTGAACCGAGACCACCTCGCTTCACCAGCCCGGCGGGTAGCTGCCACTAACCGCCACGCATCAACTGAAGGTATAATGGCCCCCTTTTCCTTAAAAAAACCCCAAGCCCTTGTCCATCCTCCCGTTGAGGGTATGGGTGTTAGCCGGGGTTTGTGACCCGCCTCCCGGGGGTTGGCTTCCACCAAATGGCAGGAAGACCATTTTACGAATAGAGAGTTTATCAAGCGGAAAAGATCACCCATAGTGACACCGTAGCGCCACTGGCATATCCGTACCAGAATCCCCGCGACTTCCGGGTGTACAAATAGGGGAAGCAGTTAAGCTAAACACTGTGCCCTTTAACTCTTTCTGAATGTCTGCCCTGGTGGGAAAGATGGTAGGAAGATGCTCGTAGCCGAAAAGCCGTGTGAACACGCGCACATTTTGCCACCACTACGGGCATCTTTTGGTAGCAAAATCCCAAAAAGATGCCGGAAAATATCGCCCGTGGGGACCGGCCTTTAACACTCATCGTTATCCTCACTCACTCTTGCTTAATCTTTACTGTTAAGTTTGGTATTAATTTAATGTTTAGTGTTGGCCGAAGCCACCACCCCGGGAGGCGGGTCACAAAGCCCCGGCTAACATCCGGATCCGGTACCCATTCACTGCTGGGTGGACAGGGGCTCGGGTTTTAAGAAGACCGCCCGTCTGTCCTTCGCTCCGCCCGTGGAGTGTGTGTGTGTGTGTGTGTGTGTGTGTGTGTGCTTGTTTGTGTGCAGTAAACAAACCCCAACAAACATGTGACCAAAGGGTTTGGGTTTGGACGCTGTGAAATGGCCTTATACATTATCATCCCTTCCCCATCGTCCCCACACACCCCACACACACACACACACCACACACACAACACACACACACACACACACACACACAACCAACACACAACCGTACCGAGAGTCATGATAAAAGGGCGAGCGACAACCTTCGTCGACTGAGGAAGGGTACCATATAAGGGGTATTTTTCGGAAGGAAGAGCAGCGACGAAGGTCGGCACGAAGACACGGGGGTCCCCGTGTCTTCGTGCCGACCTTCGTCGCTGCTCTTCCTTCCAAAAAAAGGGCCCGTACCGAGAGTCAAGGCGGTAGAGTAGAACGGCGAGGGTACCGACGAGCGGCAGAACCTTCAAATCGTTACCAGAGGTGGACAGGAATGCAGGGTTGGTCGAGGTCTCACGCGGCACTGGGCAGATATTCAGAGAGAGTTAAAGGGCACGGTGTTTAGCTTAACTACTTACTCTATTTGTAAAACCCCGGAAGTCGCGGGGATTCTGGTACGAGATATGGCATGGCGCTACGGTGTCACTATGGGCTTCGATAGCTGATTAGCTGAGCGAGTACAATTACGTCACAGCCTCGCCAGCGAATCACATAGTATTTCTCAAAAAGTTTCAGCCAATCAAAAGGCTTCCACGCTCTCAGCTGTGTTTATAAACAAATTTATCATCCACACCAAAATGCTCCCCCTTCTTCCCCCTCCTCCTCCTCCTCCCCCTTTCCTAGCTTCTCCTTCTCCTTCTCCTCCTCCTCTTCCTCCTCCTAACCTTTCTTATAGCAGTTGGTAGTAGTTGTAGTAGTAGCAGCAGAAATAGTAGTAGTAGTAGCAGCAGTAAAAAAATATAAGCCGTGTTTTTGTCGTCCAAGCATCGTTTTAGTACGAAGACCACCCCAAAAAACACTTGCTGAAATTTTGTTAAAACGGCTTATATTTTATTACTCCCTGCTACTACTACTACTATTACTGCTGCTACTATTTAAAACTACTACCAACTGCTATAAGAAAAGGTTAGGGGGAGGAAGAGGAGGAGGAGAAGGAGAAGGAGAAAGGAAGGAAAGGAAAAGGAAGGAGAAGGAATATATGTACCTTGTCTATGTCGCGGAGCCGTGCGTGGTGGTGTATGGTGTGGTGAGTCATGGTGAGATGCCACCGTTCGCCACTCGGCCCATCACCCCATACAAACTCAATCACGAGCGGAATGGCATTGTAATATGGCCAAATTTCTTTTTGTATACTTGCTCTGTTCAGTTTTTAAGTCAGAAACATCATATATACTCAATTTATGAGTATTTTTATGTATATTGCGTGCTCCACAACTGCCGTAGGCAGTTGCCTTTTTTTTGACAGCTCAAAGTCTTTAAGTACGTCATCAATCTGCCCGCAGAATGCCAAAAGTTGCCCAAAACAGCTGTTTTGGGAAATCGCTAGGGGGCGTGAAGACCGGACTTTTGCCTTCCCGAATGTAGCCCTGTATTGGTAACAGTGTTCCTTCAAACTTCGTTGCCATTGTACGACTATAAATAGTCCCATAATGCGAATTTTGCCCGTATACTCTCAAAAACATCAACGAAACGTTTTCGATCGGCTATGAAGTTGGTGAAATATATATTTAATGAAGTTTTAAATTTAAAAGTAGAGGGGGTGTATACGTAAGTTTCTCTTACTGCACATGTAAACATGTGCGGGAAGAGAAATTTGCTGGCGGGTTTGGCAGCGACCTTGAGGATGGCGCAGGCTCAAGCAATAGCACCCCGCTACCATGAACCTCATGCATTATTGTCACTGAAATCACTTATTGCCGCATATGTAATACTAATAATCTTATATCAATCAATCAAACATTGGGGGCATACGCGGGGGGCGCGTCGCCTCGCCACCCTACGACGCCACTCCCGGGGGTCACCCACGCGCGAGTTCCCATGCAGGCTCCTTTCCCATACCAAGCAACTCTCGACAAGAAACATCAACTTGCCCCAGCCACGAGCCTTGTGGGCGCCCCTTGGCCTCCTCCACGCCGGATTGTCTCTTACAGATACAACCCGATGGGAAGGATCGGTTTCAGGGTAGCGTGCCACATGCCTATATAGCCGAAGTTTTGGGGCTGACGGACTATGCAGGTAATAGGCCTCGATTCAGTCTCATGGTGTAATCGCTGATTTGACACGTAATCATCCCAGCGATACCCCATGATTCTGCGAAGACACTTATTACCAAAGGCATTGATTCGTCTCTTCAAGTCATATTTAGTGTCCATTTCTCACAAAACCCTAGAGTAAGACAGGATCACAAGGGGACTTGAAGATCCGGATCTTTGTCCTCCTCACAGGTACCGACAACGCCAAAATTCCCGCTGAGCGAGTCCATAACACCGTGGGCCATGCCAATCCGCCGTAAGACTTCTTGACGTGACCCGCCGTCATTATGGACTTGCGCTACCAAGGTATGAAAAACTTTCCCAAAATCTCAAAGTCCTCGCCACACGCATGAACAGACTGTACTGCTTCATCTAGTAAGTCTCCAAACACCTGGACCTTGGTCTTGAGCCAGGAGACTTCAAGTCCCAAAAGGGTTTGCCTCCTCGTGCAGCGCCTCGAGAGCCATCACCAGGACCTCCAGCGACTCAGCAAAGATTACTGCATCATCGGCAAAAACAAGATCATGATCTTGGTGTTGCCGACGGATGCTCCACAATCACTTTGATCTACAACCCTGTCCAATCCAGTCCCCTAAAAAGCGTGAAAAGTGATGGGGCAAGGAAAGCACCCCTTTTCCTCACTCCTTATTCACAGGGAAAGAAGCTGGGTACACCTGCCTCACACTTCACAGCACTCTCAGTCCCAGAATACAGACCAGTTATCAAACCAAAGTCCTTGCAGGAATCCCTCGAAGTCGCAGAAGATCCCAGAGTGACTCACGATGCACTGAGTCAAACGCCTTCTTGAGATCAACATAGGCTGCAAGCATCCCTGTCGAAACTCACGTCGGCGTTCCACCAGGACTCGAAGCGCTAGGTACGGTCCGTTGTTGACTTAAAGGCGTGAACCAGACTGCTGAGTCTCTGATGCTTCACCAGATGACTGCGAATTCGTGTCAGCAATAGATGGGCAACACCTTGCCTGGGTAACGCTGAGCAGTGTAATACCGCGGTAATTGTTTTCAGTCCTGACGGTCCCCTTTCCCTTTCCCGATAGGGACGACCAGCCCCCTTTTCCAGTCAGGAGGAATGGGACCTGATTGCCATATGGCAGTCAGGACAGCATGCAAACCGCGGATCAGGCCTCACCCCCAAACTTTGAGTAGCTCCGCACTGATATTACAAACACCAGCTGCCTTTTCACCCTTCAACTTTGCTACAGCCTCTCTGACTTCGTCAAGAGAGGGTGCGGTTTCGTCCCAAAAAGGGGGGATCGGCATCCACTGCCTGTAACCCAGTGGTGTGAAGCTGCTCAGTTGGAGGGTCCACGTGAACAACTGCCCAAAGTACTCAGGGCCCAAACGACCATCTGCCCATCCATGTCCCGACACGAGGCGCCCATCTGCTGTTCGAATAGCACTCGCCCGAGAAGGAGACTTGGAACGGAGCTTCTTCAGGGCTCGGTAGGCGGGTCGGAGTCATTAGCGTTCAAATGACCCTCGACACCTCAGCGAGACTCTGACATACCTCTCCTTGTCTCTCCTCAGGAGGGTTTTTAGTCCGGCGTGACAGAGCCCTGTGCTGGTCCCGGTTCCCCCGCCAGCCTGGCAGCGGGGACTCTCCTCGATTTTTTCCAGCGTCTCCGTCGAGACAAAAACCACGCCTTGACCTCGGGCGCTCCCCAATACACTCCCTTGGCGCCTGTAGAGTTTCACGTTTGAAGGTATCCCACAGTTCTACAGGATCCCCCAGAGCACCGAGCACATCAAACCGATTTGAGACTGCCACCGCATACTCATGAGCACATGTCAAGTCCTTCAGTTTCTCAAAATGAAACACAGTATGGTTACCTATTGAGATTCTTCTGGACTTGACATGAAGCTTAAGTGTAGCAACAACACGTCTGTGATCTGTTCCAAAGAACTCAGCACTCCGGTAAAACCCCCGCAGTTCTGGAGGATCCTCCACGAGTACTAACGAGGATGTGGTCGATATCCTTAGGCTACCCCTCCGGCATTACTATACCATGTCCAGCGGTGCAGCTCTGGTCTCTGATACCAAGAACCTGCAATTCTCAACCTTCTGGCCTTGCAAAGTTTTAGAAGCAGAGAACTGTTGATTTTTTCTGGTACCGGAGCCATGGGGACCAACACCCAAATCGTAGCCATCTCTCACAGTGCCAGTAGTAGCATTTAAGTCGGGCCCAGACACATGAGTGTGTCCCGAGGAGACACTGGTCTAAACAGAGTCGAGTTTGGCGTAGAAACATCTCCTTTTCTTCAGTTTTACGCATCTCGGTAGGAGCGTACACTGCAACAAGAGACATGAAACCCAGAGTGTGTTTCATCCTCACCCGCATTATACGCTCATCAACCGGAAATAACCTCAACAAAATGACGGCTGCAGTTTGCTGGAATTTCCTATACTACTCCCGTACACGGTGGGCCATTGCTCATGCCGGACCAGTAGTAGGTTGTAACCCCCACTGCTAGTCTCGCCACTGCCAGGCCTCCTCGTCTCAGAGAGTCCCACTATATCCACCCTCAGCCTACTGAGCTCGCCCGATAGGAGGAGGTAGTCGATGATTTGTCTGAGAGGCTCAGAACGTTCCACGAGCCCACACGAAGAACCCTCCGCAGGTTGATCCCAGGAGTGATTCGAGGGCAGGCGCCGCCTCTGCACCGCCCCGGCCACCCCCAAAAAAAAAAAGTTGGGCTAGGGAGCCCTACCACTTGATTTAGAGTGCGGGATTCCCGAGGGCTTTGCCCCGCACTCGTCATAGGCCCGACGAGTATCATAGAATAGGCATAGGCAGATAACCCCAGCTATGGGTTAAATAGTCCCAGCTATGGGTTAAATAGTGGGCAGCCTGGGGTTTTAAACCCTACAGGGGGGTTTTGCGTCCCTGGCCACGGTGAGCAGTAAGGCCCAATCCCTGAATAGATTGGTTGGGGGGGGGTTTGCAACCCCTTCCCCGTAAAAACTAAACTAGCCAAAAAAAAAAAATCTTATACTTATACTTAAATACATTTGGAAAGTATATTGTTAACATATCTCTTAACCCTCCAGATTAGGAATGTAATAAAAATTCATCGAAAGTTTAGCGAAGACATAGGTACCCGTGTCTTCAACCTTGACCGCCAACCTTCCCCGCTGCCTCTTCCTTCAAAACAAAAACCCCCATATGGTAAGCGAAAGTTGCCGTTCGTCGTTCGTCGCTCTACCGCCTTGACTCTCGGACGGGCCAAAGCCTTCTTATGGTAAGGCGAAGGTCTGCCGTTCGTCGTTCGTTGCTCTAAACCGCCATGACTCTCGTACGGGCCAACCCACACACACATCTCTCTCTCTCTCTCTCTCTCTTTCCCCTCTCCTCCTCTCTCTCCTCTCTCTCTCTCTCTCCCCTCTCTCTCTCTCTCTCTCTCTCTCTCCCCCTTTCTCTCTCTCTCTTCTCTCTCTCCCTCTCCTCTCTCTCCCCTCTCTTCTCTAGTGTGTATCATTCACCCTGGTCTTGTCCACGCGAGATAGACTCGCGATCACCAGTTTTCACCCTCCCGGTGCGAGCTTGGAGCTCATTATTACCGATCTTAGGGTAATGCTGGGACCCCCCCCCCTTCCCCATCCCCTTGCTCTCAAGGGGGCAGTAACCGCCCGAATTTGTCGGTGGAAAAAACCCCGGGTATGAGCGGGGGGCCGGGGATCGAAAAGCCGGACCACAGAATGCTGCGGGGCGCCCTAACCAACTGAACCGTCCAGACAGTGTGTGGTGTGTTTTGTGTGTGTGTGTGTGTGGGTGTGTGTGTGTGTGTGGGGTTTTGTGTGTGTGTGTGTGTTTGAGGCCCCCGTAGGTTTGGGTTTTGATGGAGGGGAAATGATGAATAATGAGAGAGGGGGGATTTATGGAAAAAAGTGAAGTAGGGAGGGAATCAAGCTTGAAGACTCCAGAAAATAATAATGGATCTTAATGTGTGACAGTAGGGAAAGTGTCGGATAATTGTGAGGCATGATGATAAGGTTAGAGAGAGAGAGAGAGAGAGAGAGAGAGAGAGAGAGGAGAGAAGAGGAGAAGAGAGAGAGGAGAGAGAGAGAGAGAAAAGAGAGAGAGAGAGAGAGAGAGGGGAGAAAAGAGAGAGAGAGAGAGAGAGAGAATCTTTAACACTGAAAATGCAACTCATGATGGCATTCGCGTACCCTATTTAGGCATGCATCAAGACTTATGTGCCCAAAAAAATATCTAAATCAATAACAATATAACAATATAAAACACAAGGCAAACATTGATCATCCTCTCAAACAGATGACTGAAATAACAATGAGTCACGTCGATCTGTTTTTTAAATTGGGTCTATCTATTAATTTATAATCATTTTACCTATTGTATTATTTGTTTATTAATTTTTCTTCTTCTTTTTCTTTTTCGAGAATTGATAGTAAAAAGTGCGCGTTAGGGTGTAGTTAATGCCTAGGTTCGAGCCCCAAGGTACGCTACTCAGGCCTCTGAGTGAACGCTTTTTAAAATCAAGACCACCAATACTGCACTTATATGTATGAATTATTTATTACAAGATATTCACCTCAGTCTATCAATTAAAATAAAAACTATTCACGCACAAAAGCTTGCCGGTAAAATGTCCACGCTATTAAGACATGTGAATGTATGGACATCACCAGGAAAATGTTTACCCTTTTGCCTGGTGACATGAGAAATGATGGGCGGTGTTTGTTAGTTTTCCGCCTGCCCGTATTTATGATGTGCGATGTTAGCGTTAGGTAAAAGGGGAAAACATTACTAGAATAGTTTTTATATAGTATGTTACACTAGTACAATTATTGCACCTGCGTTTATTGCACACAAGACGCTCGCTATAACATAACATAACGTTACAGCTAACAGTATGAGAGATGGTTTGTCATCAGCCTGTTAAGCCCCGTCCACACTACCCCTCACCACCGTCGGCGCTTGCCGTCGGTGCTTGCCGACGGGAAGCGCCCTTTTCTAGGGTTGTGTCCACACGACGGTTTTGTTCGGCGGTCAGCGCGCTTTCCCGATTTCAAGTGAGAGTCATGTTTTTCCCCATATCGTGTACTCTCACTCGAGATTATGAAATAACCACAGGAGGTTTAGAAAACTGACCCAGCTATCATCTTCATGACACATTTCTGCATATCACAAGCAAGAAAAATATACGAAAAACTTTTTGTGTATTCTAAAAAATATAGCAGAAAGAAATAGTGTATAAACATTTTTCTCACTTTTTTGTCTTCAACTCGCTGCAATTTCCCGACCATTTCTCCCATTTAATTTTTGATCACATACTCGTAATCAGCTGGGCTTTCTTGGTTTGATGGTATACGGTACGTGCAATGCAAAAATTCTAGATAGTGAAAACTGCCGATAACTTTAAGCTGTGTTTGGCGCTGACCCGTGAGTGGCGGGCATGCCCGCCCAATATTAAACCTGCTGAATGTTGGCGGGCAGCGCCGACGGTTAAATTTTGCTCGTCGGCATCGTGTCCACACTGCCACTTTTGAGTGACGAACACTGTTCAACGGCAAGCGCCGACGGTGGTGAGTGGTAGTGTGGACGGGGCTTTAACGGTGAACGGGACATTAATGCGGGAATCCCACAACCCCACTCGAGGGCTCAAGATAGGCTGGGTTAACTAGTAATCTATAATTATAAAAAGAAATAAGTAAAATTGAGTGGCTATAAAACCCTCCGTATATAATAATTGATGGAAAAATAGTCAGGTACTTGTGAGTCTCGGGAAGGTGAAACACGTAAACAGTACCAGATTGTTATGATCACTCTAGTGTTCTGCGGGAAGCATAGGGGAAAATGACAATCATGTATATACATTACAAGTAATATAACAAGCAATCAACATAACTTTATTTCTAAGCGGAGGGTTAAAGTATAATTCTTTAACGAGTTAATTCCATAATGAAGTTTGGTGCGATGCCGGGCTGCTGTTACTCATCATAATTGCGTCCCCAAAAGATAATGAAGTAGCTACATGTATACGAACGCACCAAAGACTGGAAAGATCAAAAGGCAAAATTCTCTCTCTCTCTCTCTCTCTCTCTCTCTCTCTCTCTCTCTCTCTCTCTCTCTCTCTCTCTCTCTCTCTCTCTCTCTCTCTCTCTCTCTCTCTCTCTCTCTCTCTCTCTCTCTCTCATATGTCAGCATCACCTAGCTAAAATAATGTGGTCAGAATATAGTCTTTCACCTGATGAGCATGCTTGGCTGCGTACATGGGCAAGTGATCCGCGAAATTATTTGATACCAACAGAAGTAAAGTAAAGAGGAAGAAAAATACCGGCGAGTGACGAAGAGGGCGACAAGCTGATAGGATAAAACGCAAAGCAGGAGACTTGTGCAGAGGGGAGCTGGGAAGGTGATTCAGGTCGACGTAGATAGAGTCTGATAGACTGGCCAAGGAGTGACAAGTCGGATCAGGAGAGGAGGGAGAGATGGAGTGAGTTGGGATAGGGAAGGAGGATGGGAGTTGGGATGGCATAAAGAGGATAAGAGGATAGTTGACAGAGAAGGGAGGAAAGGAGAGAGTGAAGATGATTGTTTGGATGGGGTAAATAGATGAGAAAGTTAAAAGAGAAGATAGGAAAGGTAGGCTTTTTATTGGCAAAGCTATAACAACTTTTAAGCTTAGCTAATAGAAGCTTAAAGTCACAGCGTTCACGTCTCCGCCTACAAATGTCAATAATATGAATAATAATAACAATGGTAGTTATAAGTATGATAGTAACTGATAAAAATATGTAACAATGATAATAAGAACGTGAACATAATAGCAACTATACCAAAATCATCAACAATAAGAAATATTACCACTACTACTACTACTACTACTACTACTACTACTACTACTACTACTACTACTACTACTTTTTATTTTTGCTGCTGTATTTCTTTCTTTTTTACCGTAAACCGTGATTGCTAAATGTCCATAGCAGCAGACAGGGATGCAACAAGTGCGTGCAGAGAAGATGGTCAAGGTTATTATTAAAGGGAACCATTTATTAGTAAGGTTAGGGGATTGCATGACGGATATTGGCAGGAGTGATTAATATAATAGGGAACAGTCGTGAGTGGTATTGTTGACTGGTGGACTGCTCGATTTAGATTAAGTAATTCAATTTTTTTTCTCACCACGACAGTTAGGGTCATAAACACCGAAAATAAAAGTGAAAAACTATTAGTGTAAACATTCAAAAAGTGTTTAGAACCAGTAAGACGCCTTAATCGGCGAAGGACGAGCGAGCCCGTAGAAACCCGCCGCACGTGCGCACGTGCGGCGTCACCCGGAGTTTGACCACTGATCTATATAACATGGATCGCGGAAGCCTGGCTCAGCACTGGTTCCAACTGTCCGCCATCTTGTCGTAACCAAAACAAAGCCTTGTTTCTGTGGCTCGCATTGCTGTCTATCTGGTGTTATCGCCTCGTCATGCCAAGTTGTGCTTGCTGTCTGGCTGTGTTATCACCTCGTCATGCCAAGCTGTGCTGCTATGTCCTGTACAAACAGACCAGGACCTGGAAGTGGCAAATCTTTCCACCTGTGAGTAACACCACACAGTCCACACACACACACACACACACGCACCCACCACACACACACACACCCACCCACCACACACACACACCCACCACACACACACACACATGCACCCACCACCCACCACACACACGCACCCACCACACACACACGCACGCACCCACCACACACCCACGCACCCACCCACACACACCCAGACACCCACACCCACACCACACACACACCCACACCCCACCCAGCCCATCCACTCTTAATCCATCTACCCATTCCAGTCATCCACCTACTAGTTAAAAAAAAAATATAGGTGGATATGGTATACTTTTTTTTATATAGGTAGATATAGATATAAGTATATTTTTTTATACTTGTTAACAATTAGTGGGGAACGGAAGCAGACCTGAGTGCGGTTATGATACAAATGATCATCTAATAAGCGGTGCTTGTTCTAATTGAGATAGCTTTATTTTGCGAAGAAAAAAAAAAGGAAAAAAAAGTATACCTTGTGGTTAAAGTTAGGTTAGGTTTCATTACAACCTATAAGGCTAGGTTAGGTTTCATTAAAACCTTTAAGGTTAGCTAGGTTAGGTTTCATTAAAACCTATAAGGTTAGGTTAGGTTTCATTAATATTATTAATTTTTTTTTTGGGGGGGGTTGCGTAAAATAAAACTATCTCCATTGCAACAAGCACCTATTGTAGGCCAAGAAAAAATAGTTGATGTCTCTTAAAACGACCGCGAAACTCGTCCATTATTACCAAAAGTTGTTTCGTAGTCTAAATGAAGCCATAGTCGTTTCGTACACTCAGCTCAGAGTTGAACTTGACTACTAGAGTTACGTAACGACACCAGGTATGTACGAAAATACTCAAAATCAGTGTACGAAACTAACTACTTTCAATTCAATATACCTAATTAAGAAAGGTTTTTTGATTAGGCCAAAGGTTTTTGATTAATTTAAACTTCCTGTAATCCCCGAGAGTAGCTTCTATGGACCACTGTGGCCCGCGCCGTACCCGTGGCCGCGGCGGTACGGGGCTGACGCCGTTATAGTGGACGAGAACTGCGCGTTCGCTCATTAGGTCAGACACACACACACTCGGTGGTTCGCTCATTAGGTCTGTACACTGCACTCTTAGCCTCTCACTTTACCACATACACCACACCTGTCACTACACACTGTACGGCCTCGCAACACACCTGTCACTACACACCTCGGTACGGCCTCGCAAGACACCTGTCACTACACACCTGTACGGCCTCGCAACACACCTGTCACTACACACCTGTACGGCCTCGCAACACACCTGTCACTATACACCTGTACGGCCTCGCAAGGCACCTGTCACTACACACCTGTACGGCCTCGCAACACACCTGTCACTACACACCTGTACGGCCTCGCAAGACACCTGTCACTACACACCTGTACGGCCTCGCAACACACCTGTTGTCTGTGTATCACCGTAAATAAATGACTTGGAAGGTTCGACGATGCACTAGGTTGGAAGTTTAGTAGTAGTAGTAGTAGGTGTTAATAGTAGTTGTAGGTGGTAATAGTAGTAGTAGGTGGTAATAGTAGTAGTAGTAGTAGGTGTTAATAGTAGTAGTAGGTGGTAATATAGGCTATCACATGCCAGCAGCCAACACCCAGCCACTGCCTGGGCCGGCCCATGTATTTGTTTTGGTTATGACAAGATGGCGGCTGGTGACTTCAGTATCTCGGCCACAGCTAGCCCAGATCCGCGATCCATGTTATATAGATCAGTGAGTTTGACCTGTGTGACATTGCTAGGTGTGTGGTCTCAAACAACACACCAAATTTCAACTTAGTCGGTACAGCCGTTTCTCAGCTATAGCAAGATAACGTTGTCTGACACCCCTCACGCGGCACGCGCCACGCGCCATGCTGACCCCTCACGTGAGACAAAACATGTCAATCACAAATAGGGATTGAATGGGGCTATCAAATGGCGAAGACCGCTTGTCAATCGGAAGCGGGATTCCAAAGATATAAGCTCTTGAAAAACGTGACGGTCGGTCGGGTCGGGTCGGTCGCTTATCCCGGAAAAATCCGAGTGAGTGAGGACTCGCGAGCGCTTTGCGCTCGCTCGTAAATACGTTTAAGATTAGAATTTCAGACACGTAGATGAGATTTTTGAATATTTTTAGATTTTATTGAGCTGTCCAACCTGTGGAAAGATTAGACAGGTGTTAGATAAAGAGGTATTAGTGATATGATTGAAGTAGAAGGTTTATGTGATATTAGTAGGCCCATATAAGGCGAATAAAAGTCTTCAGATAAGTATAGCTGATGGCAGTGCATGGGATTGGGGAACTCTGAAGTTAATAGTTCAGTGAGCAAGGCATTAAAACTAGAGTGAGAGGGATAGAGCTGATTGTGGGACATAAGAAGAGGGTTGTTGATGGATTGGTAGACAGGAATGGGCGATGATAGCTAATTAGTGGACAGAGATAGATTTTAGGGACTGATAGGTAAAGGGGAAAGTTTGTGGATTGAAGGGAGTCTGAGATGAGGCGAGTTGGCGCAGTGGGGGGGAACGTCAGAATCCGAGCTAGATGGAGAGACCTTATTAGTTGGGATGTCTGTTCCTTAGTGGACGATGAGGCGTGTGGTATCGCGATAAACAAAGACCAGGAAGAAGAAGAAGAAGATGAAACAAGAATAGGAAGAAGACGAAGAGGAAAAAAGAAAAGGAAGAAGATTAGGAATATAGAAGAAGAAAAAGAAAAAGGAGAAAAAAGAGAGTAAACAAAGACCAGGAAAAAAAAAGAGGAAGATTATGAAAAAGAATAGGAAGAAGAGGAGGAAAAAGGGAAAAAGGGAAGAAGAAGAGGAGGAATATAGAAGAAGAAGAAGAAGAAGAAGAAAATAAGAGAGATGATGAGTTTGTAGGTCGTTAATATCACTGAATTTTCTAGAGTAGGTCATGACAAAATGACTTGTATGAAAGTATAAGTTTTCGTACCATTTAAAATCTATATCTCATCAACTTAACGTGTATTCGTAATTTTCTGTTCGTTTCTCGTAACTTTACCGAATACTTCTGCTTGTATAGTAACGAGATATAACTGAGAAATTGTCGTGTTCAGAGAGGGGAGAGAGAGAGAGAGAGAGAGAGAGAGAGAGAGAGACGAGAGAGAGAGAGAGAGAGAAGAGAGAGAGGGGAGGAGAGAGAGCAGAGAGAAGAGAGAGAAGAAAGAGAGAGAGAGAGAGAGAGAGAGAGAATGAATTAAGTGTTGTTAATTAGAATTGCCTGAGTGACACACCGGAGTTAAGCAATATCAAATCTTTCTCTTCCTCAGCAATCAGAGTAATAAGATGACCTGCTTTCATTGCCATTTAATCTATTGCTCTCGTTGTTCGTGTCTCATATATTGCCCCCCACCATTTTATCCTGCACTTCCCCATAACATAAAAATAACCCCCATACACTTGTTTTGATCCTGCATTTCCCCCCTAAACATAAAAATTACCACACCCGCACAACGGTTTACCTTGAATTTCTAATATAAATGGTATTATATTTTCATCATTAATGTTTTACGGCATGATTTTCGGGGAACTTGTAATCCTTTTATATTGCACAGGTCAGCAAAGGAGATAGAATAAAAAAAATCCACATCAGTCATATTCCCATGTTGTGTCGATGGACTAGGCAGCGGTGAGGGAGGTTAGGGTGACGGTATTTTCCATTCTACCCTCGGCCAAGACTGTAAATTGAGGTTTCTTTCAGATTTGTTTAATATTTACCGTTAGCTTTCGTTCAGTCACTGTCGCCACTAGTGGTATGAGTGATATTCTGTGCACGTACTTCCCTTAGCACTTGCATTGCTAAAAGAAAAAAAGTTACTATTGTTTCTACTTAGTCTGAAGATACAATCTTTTTTTTCCTCGAGGGAGCTATTGTTCTTCAAACCATTTGTAAGGGGGAAAAAGACGACCCTTGGTAGAGAGGTGGAAGTGAAGTAAAAACACGAGAATCAGACTCATCCCTCAAAAATCTATAGAGACAAACCCCCAATCAAGTAGTCTGACCCTGGCAGGCTGTGGCCATCTGAAGCTCAGCACAATGCAGTGAGTGTATCCTCTGTCGTTTTAATGTCGGGGAAACCAGCGGTGATATAAAAGCTATGTAAACAGAGAAACAATAGCAATGCTTCCTGCACACTAAAGATTATGGACACGGTTATACTAAAGAGTTAAAACCACAGTTATTGTATACCTAGAGAGCGAGTCCCGTATCCCGAAGTATTGTGATGAGTGACAACGGCAGCCTAGCGCGGCGACCATGATACTGTCCCCACTTCATCCAAAACTGACGACTTCACACACCTCACTCCCAACCAGTTTTCTGACACCACCATTTGATATTAAGAAAAACTGGGGCCACCATCGTCTTTCTGAGAAAATTTTGCATCACATATGTATAAATTTGCAACAATAATGTAAAAACAAATATACGAAAATGAAGTAGCGCATAAACATTTTCTCTCACTTATTTCCCTTCAACTCCTTTGTTTTTATTTTCACATCGGGACGTATCCTATACCAACATAATCAGGAAAGCGTGTAGATTCAATTTTTACCATCTAGATTCTAGATTCATGACATCTAGATTCGTGTTTCAGCAATATATTCTGCTGTTTAATGATATAGTCTTTATCATATAAATCACTAACGGCACTATAAATATTTTCATACAGATAATGATACAAGGTAAAATGGCGAATGAACTCCTTCACAGCACAGTTTATGTTTCAAGGCAATTTTGACCCTCTTCGTCAATGGTTCCCAACCTTTTTTGTCCCATTCCCCCTTTTCCAGTCACTTTTCCACCTGTGGACCCCTACAACGAAATAGTATAGGCTAAGCCAGCAAAATTAATAGAAGATTTTTCTGCAAAAAAATGAATACATTCATGTAAAATGCCTTGCACTGTTATGCTGATTAAGCTGTAGGCCTATTTATATGAAAACAGAACATGTTCTGTTCAGCAGACTTTTATATTTAAGTAAAATACATAAGAAAAATGTCATGTTATTGTTGTTATAGTTGTAGGTATTGTGCGCAAAAACTATCCTTATAATACTTGCCTTATTTTTGAGCTTGCAAGCACATGTATGAATAAAAGAAAGAAAAAAATTCACATAACCAAACACATCAGTTTAACGTTTTAAAAACAGCAATCTTAAGTATAACAAATTCACGTAACAGAATAGATATTCCCAAGATTTAAAGACAAATAAAATTCAAATTATCAACAAGGTAGGTTATCGCACAGGTAGGTTGAAGCAAAAGGCAAAATAACTAAAACAACCAGATCACTTATTTTAGTATATGATTCCGTCATTGAACACAAGAAGCTAGACAAGGAGTTTGATTGGAACACATTCTTAGCTGTTGAATCGTGGATAATCTCAATGAACTCTTCTTGTGCGTCTTCTGTATCATCTACCTCACATAAGAACGGATTTTTTGCTAATCCTGCATAGCAATGTGAATTACGGTAATTATTGCACTTACTATTACCATGATAAAATAACGGTTATTAATTTTCTCTCATATTATTATATTCCAGTATAATAAATAAAAAAATAATTAGATTCTTAGAATCTCTATGGACCCCTTGAAATTCTTCCATGGACCCCTTGGGGACCATGGACCCCTGGTTGGGAACCACTGCTCTACGTATAGACTAGATTTTTTCACACGACCCAGTTCCAGCGGCGACAACTGCAGGTCCTCGTCGCGCACTCTAGGTATAATATAAACTTTGTCGTCAAAACTCATTGAACTTATCTTTAAATAGGGGAATGAAACAAGAGATGGATGTTTACTTCCACCCAAAGACCAGTAGACATCTTGTTCCCAGGGTCTCCTAGGCTCTGCACGTACATACAAGCGACTAGATAATATAGCTTTTCGGGCCTGACTATCCCACGTAAAGCTGATGTCTCCGATAATTATTTGACCTGCCTTCCTTTCCCTTACTATACCTCGGTTGGTAGAGCTGTAAGCTCGCGTGCAGCGTCCCTGCATTCGGTCAGCGGTTCGAGTCCACCAGGTTCGTCTTGGCGTGGTGGCGCTTTGTATAGTCAATTTGAACCTTGTTGTTGGTACTTGCAAAGTGTCTAGATAAGATCAAAGTATCTTATCTTATATCCTTTCCCTTACCTTCCCTGCATGAGGTGCATTAGCGAGGCTTGGATGGATCATTACAGTAACTTAAACATAACGTAAAAAAATCGATTACTCACCAATGTATGACAACAGCTGCCGACATGCAACCATCCCTATTGGGCATGAGAAAAGGCCATATATGTGTATGATTTATTGTTATAGCTGAACTACCTGCCCGTTTCAGCCACGCAAAAATATATATGCAAATAAATTTTTATCTTTTTGCTTAATCTAGGTAAGCATTGTCAGTTTAGCTGAGTTACGCTTCTGAAATATATGATCACGTCGTTTCCTATGCTTTACAACCACCGCTTACTTACTAGTGCATCGCCTCCATGACTCCTTTATCCCTTTGCTGTTTGTATGTCCGTTTGGCGTGCTTTGAGGGCTGTTGTACGCCTGCTGTGTGTGTCGTGACGCTTAGGGGTGACTCAGGGGTATGGTCTAATAAGGTAACCTGGCCACTGTGTGTTGTCTGGTTCTGGTTTCACACGTCACCGGCAGGATATTGATAAGGGCTTCATAATAACGTGGATGAACGGGAGTATTAGCGGAGGAGCGCGTCAACCACTACTACACTAGTCCGACGAGAAGCTGTGCAGGGTGTTCAGTTAAAGAGAGACAGAGGGAGGAAAGGAAAATGCATGTTTTCTTAATGACATGAACCATTAAGATGGAGGGCATCGAGCGGGAAAACTAATAGTCATTCACAGACTGTTAACCGCGCTTCACGCCCAGAGCTTTCCTTTGCTATATAAAATCCAACTGTTGTTAGCCCTAAAACTACGAAAGTACATAATATATCAAATTAGGCTATGGAAAAAGGATACTAAACATGTCATATTTATGAAACCTTGCGTTTATTCATTCAAGATCGTCTAATGGTACCCAATTAACATGGCAATTACGTCTGGGTCTCAAGGGGTTAAATGCTATAACATTTTGATTGGCCATTTTTCCTTGCCTTACAGTGTTCCCATCAGCTCTAAATGATTTTTTTACATTTGATACTAAAGAACTCCCTGTAGCGCATTTCTACAAGGTAAAAAAAAAATGACTAGCTACTTTAGACTTCAAAAACCATAAGTGTTCTAGTTTTATATTTTGAAACACAGAGCTTTTTTTTTAGTCCTTGTGACGATATATTCATTGATATGCTAAAAACTTTCGGTCACTTTTATAACGTAATTCTTAATGATTTTCGAGAAATAACTGGGTGTTGTCGAAACTAGTAAGATAGAATGAAAATGACAATACCTAGCTGTGAACAAAGTGAATATTAAAATAGTTTATTTTCCCCTCGTGCTGTAAACGTGAGTAACTGTGATATTTTTACCAACGCCATGAAACCCAGCCTTATCAAGGGTAGGAGGTGGAGAGTCGACGGACGCACACAAAGCTGGTGATCATGTATCATAGTCCCTGCTATTTCTCTTCAGATATAACTCTTGCTTTCAATATATTTTCTTTGATATATCACCGCAATATATCCTTTTCTCTGTGACCCGTTTAGCCTCCACCGAAGCGAATGAAAAGCAGTATGTTTGATCCTTCTCTATGAATAAGTCATGTAAGTCATGCATCTTATTTAGGATCCTGTTTGTGTTATAGAGGACCCTACCATTGAGCCGTGGACCAATTTCTCTTGATCAAGGTTTGAAGTGTTTTTTAAATGACTTGAGATACTTGAACAAAATAAGCCCCCATGTCCTCGCAAAGTGCGGGCTAACTCCGCTAGGGGCTAAATCCAAGATGGCCACCGTGAAGAAAACTAGATTTGTAATATCTTCACTCATGTTGGGAATTTATTGTCAATACACAGAGCGGTCCGCTTCTGATTTGGGGGTAGTCCGTACCTGTACTTCGTACTTCGGACGCGTCGTCCGTTACTTTACTTCCGTACCATTATTTTACTTTGTTCTGTCCGTTACCCGTACATCCGTACCTCCTACCCTCCGTCCTTACCCTATAACTATTAAAACGCTGCCTGAAAAAATATAGTCGTACCTCAAAAATAAACAAAACCCCAAATAGCAAGGCTATCAATACATGCAGATCTTCATATTATATATCAATAGATATTTACCATCAATAATCATCAACTCATTACATAAAATTTGTCTCCGTCTTCACAGTTTCACAATGAGTGAAATTGGACTAATTAGTTTAAATCACAAGTTATTCTAGAGTGTATAAACTCTAGTTATACACTCTAGTGGAGTATGAGTTCGTGGGAGTTAGGGAAGTGGAGTAGGGTTATTAACTCCTACTCCCTTCCTTCTCCCCTTTTACTGCTGCTACATCTCTCCTTGTAGCCATAGGAGTGCATGTTGCCCAAAAGCTCACAACACCAGCTGCCTTCAAGTTTATGTTTCTGAGGCTGACCTCTTCGAGCGCAAGATGTCTCCCCTCGGAGCTGAGCAGCCTTTCCACGGCAGCCGAGCTGGGGAGAGGGGTGTTGTACATCTTGAAGGTCCAGCCAGGCATTCGACACACTTCCTGCTCCTGTCCGCTATCACCGTCTTTTCACTTATTTTTTCCCTGTTTATTTGTAAACATTAAAAGTAAGCAATAGCAGTGAAACTTTGAACGCGTTTGCCGGTGATGTTACTGTAAACATAAAACGTTGTTGATCTTGAGCTTGATGCGCACGTTTGGTGTTTACCAGGCACCACAGATGCCGGATCTCGCCTTAGGAAATGATCAGCCCTGTGGACAGCTATGTGGCAAATTGCCCGCCAAACGCGTGAAAGTTATTCTGTGGACTGTTTTTTGCGTCTTCGTTTTTTTTTTTTTTTCATCCATAGAAAATTAATCAGTAGCGGAAGTACGGCCCAAATTTTTCGCAGGTCCGTACCTGTTACTTCGTACCTTTGAAAAAAACTTTCCGTACTCTCCGGACTTCCGGACCTAGTTTGGAAGTCCGTAGGTACGGAAGTTACGGCTGTTACGGACTAGGTAACGAAGGTGCCCAGCTTCTGCAATACATAATAATCTGAGGTTTCTTACCCTATCAATCAAACCCATTCTATCTCCCGACACATCAGTCCCGAGCTTAATTAACGAACTAGGATACTTATACGTGGATAGTGGGTTTGCATTACGGCTGTCGTTTGAGATCCATACTGCAAGTCGTGGTGATCCGCATTGGTATCGCGTGATCCTTAGCCACCCGTAAAGACAGAGGCTGTTGGGGTGGAGACGTAATTTCCTATCGAGACGTCCAATCGTTATCACACCAGTAACTTGACGCGGCAATTGTTATCTTTGTGTTTGCTAATACACTCCCTTTGATTTAACACTATAATGTACAATTAAAGTTGTAAAATAAGCCGTCTATATTAACATAGATGTTACCTTCAAGGGGGCTCGGAGTGTACTTGTACTATTTTACTTATATACTACAAGCACGATATTTAACCCTTTTCAACGCACGTGCGCGATCGCGTCAAAACGGGCCCGTCTGCAATCTGAGCTTGTGACGCGAATTGCGTCAAAAACAGTTTAAAAATTCGGCCAAAACAAAGTATTTTATTAAATTGCGTCAACAATGTCTGCGCAAAGATCCAACTAGACCTATAAAATAACTAATTGTCAACTCTCTCGTAGTGACGTGGATGTGAAATTATAAGGTTTTGTGTGTCATTTCCACTCAGCGGCAGCCTGTGCGCGTGACTTGTCTTCCCTTTAAAAAACGTGTCCCGAGCTGGCCAATAATGTCATATGAAAATTATAATGGTAGCGTTGGAATTCTCATAAAAATCCGCTTTTATTTGGCATATACACCATAAAAGTTGACTCAGAAGTTTCGAGATACGAAGTGGTGAACGTAAGTATTTCCCTTATTTCTCTTTACTCAATATTTTTTCAGGAGGGCCGGTAAAGTCACGCTATTTAATTTTTTTTTTTTTTTGTGTGGGGGGCATTTCTTGTTATGGTTTTCTGTCATAAGGCAGAATAATCTCTGCACAAACCCAATGATATATAATCATGCCAGGAACAAAATAACACGTTGGTGAAATTAATAACATAAAAAAATTATTCAACCGACAGGTCTGGCCATTTCGCGGGGGCCCCTAGGGAGCATAAGACGGATGTTGCGTGGAAGAATAACTATTAACTTTTCGTGCGTGAAAGGGTTAATAAGATGTTAACCCCCTCGGACTTGGGTCCCACCCCCCTTTTTTTAGTGTAACTGATTCTCCAAGTGGCGCTGGATCGGGCGCACCAATACCTATGCCACGTGTAGTGTCCACAGGTGGCTACAAATCTAAATGGGCGCAGCCATGCCGCGCCTCCAAATTAAGGTGCTAATTATTTATAGTTGCAATGCTTATTAACCACGTGGGAAATTTATTTTCCTATCCCAGTACTCATCATTTACGTAAATTACCATTAATTATTACCCATTACCATTACAATTATATATACCATATCTCTATAACGCGCCCTCCTATGAATGATTGCGAAAATACCTCCTCACTAGGGGGGGGGGAAACAAACTATACCACTCCTACCAATTAGGGATGGGTGTTTGGTGGAATACTTTCCCACACTGTGGGCCCGGCGAAAACTAAAGTCCGCTCATGTGACATCACTCCAGGCCACAAGCTCCGGAACATTTGATTAGTGGTTTCGTGCACTGTGTCTTTTAGCTATTTTTAAAATTAACAGCTCTGATAGAGTACCAGTGAATATGGCTGACATATACTTGATCGGGGGGAGAATTATTTCCTAACCTGCAGGGAATATAACCCTGCAGGGAATATTACCCTGCAAGTAATTAATTAACCCTGCCTGGAAAAAAATAATTTTTTTTTGTAAAAAAAAAAACCCTCAGGGATATTACCCTGCAGTGGAACAAAATAATTTTAACCCCTGCAGGATATAACCCTGCAGGGAATATTAACCCTAGCCTGGAGTAATCAACCCTGCAGGGAATATTAACCCTGCGGGAATATTAACTTTGCAGGGAATAGATGTTCTAGTATCCCCAGTATATCATCACCTTGACTCAAATGGTTTTAATGAGTCTCTTTATCGCGGGAAGTTCAGAGGGGGACCTAGTATAAACTAGTCTACACTCAGATCTATTAAATTAATGAGAGATTTGAGATAATATTTGACTGCCTGTCTTTCCATGACTTTATCCGCAACAATTACAAACCCCCCTGATATTGGTATACATTCCGCCATATAATGAGTTCCTATGATATTCTATCCACCACAATTTAGTAAGATGATGGCGTTTTGGAATTAGTATGGGGTGGCAGGTGGTATTTGGGAGATCAGCTTTCAAATTTTCGACCTTCGACCTAATATGGCCCTCCATGATCAAGGTACGACCTAATAATTTGGTCAATTTGTTCCTATGGTGGCTGGCTGATGCCAAGAGCTATATTCTCAGGAAATACTGCTTTCCCCCCTCTATTTGTTCTGATCCAACACTTCAAGGATCAGAGCTATCCCTTTATTGATTTGAAGACTATTTTAGGTAGTCTTAATACTTTGCTCAATAAGGAAAACCTTCTATGTCTATCCCAGGATCTGGGATCCAATTCAGGTTCCCTTATTATATCTTCAGATATGTCTGGGCTGAGTGGAAACCTTATTAGGCATAGTATTACACTCTTTTCAGCCAGGTAAGGGCCTTTAAACCATAATCCTGTTTTCATTGAGGTTCTATCTTTTTTTTTTTTTTTTTTTTTTTTTTTTTTAACACTGTGCCTATAGCGCCTGTAGGGCAGTGGGTGACCCAGGGCTCGGATGGTAGGCTTCTTTAGGTTCACTTGAGGATTGATGTTTTCCTCGCCCGTGGTGGCGCAGGCAGGATTTTTTAAATAGTGCGCTGTGATTAGAGGCTCATGCCGCCCCCCTGTGTCCTCCGATTAACTCGCATCGAAGGTAGAGTTGATAGGCAGGGCATGGTGGGTGTTCTTAGGCCACTCGACGGTGCAGAAAGTTTTTGGGTTTCTTCGGGGTTGAACTCGGGTCACCGAGAACGCCAGTCCGAGACCCTCTAACCGCTCCGCTGCGCCTCCCCTGCGAACACATTATTATTAGTATTTTCATTCGTGCAATATAATTCAATTATGAACTGGAATACCACTTTCCTCTACAATCTCAATTCTTGGTGGGCAAGAAAGTGTTCCTATTCTGGTAATTAGTA
This sequence comes from Chionoecetes opilio, assembly GCA_016584305.1. Taxonomy (NCBI): domain Eukaryota; kingdom Metazoa; phylum Arthropoda; class Malacostraca; order Decapoda; family Majidae; genus Chionoecetes; species Chionoecetes opilio. The sequence continues at coordinate 43,505 of JACEEZ010013701.1, forward strand.
GGGGTTGTGCATGACTAGGTATACTCTCCTGTTGTTCGGCTGTATGGGTTATGTGGATGGGTCCCATTATTACCTTCACCACCATCACTGGTTAACCTTGAGACGTTATGTATTTTGGAATGACCTTCCTTAGGTAACGCCAATATGGCTCCTATTTTAATTGGAAAGGACCATCACGTCTTTGAAGGTATTCCTAACTAGCTTAACACCATTATCCCTCATCAGTTCAGCTGTGTCCTTAAGTCTATTAACAGTTAAACTGATACCAATATTATTTACTACTACAGCAGCTACCCTACATTTATAGCTTCCTATTGGACTAGGGGTTTGAACTATGTCTAAGGTTTGAGCCGCCTTATTGGCAAGAAACCTGATATGGCTAAATTCACTTTATTAATTATCGGTAGTTGTAACAATTCAACTATCTCCTGCTTATGAAGATCTTTGGTGCAACACTGTCAAACATTGTCTTTGCATTGACTGAAGGACTCTTATGGCTCACATTCACTCGCAGTTGGAACATCTGCTGACTACTCTTATTAGTGACTACTGCCATTTTACCTACTGTAGGGTCTGAGTTTGATTATCACTGTTAGGACAAAAAGAGCGATGTTATGCCCGATTGTTTACATTTCCTACAAGTTCTTAAGCTTATAGGTATGTATTTGAAGCATGTTTTTCCACGGAGGCAGGTTATGCATTACCAAGGCGCATTTAACCTTTCACTGCTCGTGTAACAATCTGAATAGATATTACATGTGGAGGCGTATGTTCCCCCTCACATAACGACACAATTTATTTATTCGTAACTTCACTAGAAGTAACCCTGGATATAGGGTTTTGTATCTATTATTTGAGATAGGTCTAAGTGGTTTACTGGTAGGCTGAGAGTTTGAATCCTAATTACAGGCTGTTTGATTGCGTAACAGGCGCAGGATAGCTAAACCCACTAACGAGGGATCTTAAACTCTGAGGGTGCTGATAATAGCTGATTACCTTCGGCGTAATAATCGGATCTCCCTGTGGGGGGGGGGGGGTTCTTGCTTAATATCCTTGCAAACTTTGGGTTAAAGAAGCGATAGCTTTGTGGAATTGATCACACTCAGTAATCCCTCATATTCATTACTTTTATCGAGATATCTTTGACCATCGTGTATCTGATTTAAGCACATAGCTGAATCATTTCTTTATCCCATCATTGTCTTAACTTGAACTTCATAATGGCAGTAAGCCGTCTCATTTTTTCGCCATTGCTACATTTACAATGGTATACCGACTTTAACTACCTATAGTCAATAGATAGTTACCCAGCCTGCTTTACATCACACTTTTATATATTCGTGTAAGCCAACTAATTTAGGCCGCTAATGCTTTTACTCCTTCCGTCATGATTTTAATTGATTAACTCCGATGACATATAATGCAAGATACGTTCCTAAAAATAATTATTAGTTGATAAGTAATTATATATCCTAAGTGGCTGTAGTGCCTACTCGGCCTAACAAGACAGCGAGCAGGCGTAAAATAATTGCTAACCACCACTTAACTACTACAACTAACTAGTACGTAACCTCGGGGTTATCTACTACCTGGCATATGGTAGTTAACCTTCTGAGTCATTCTTGACGCCAGCTAAACACCCCCCTCCGCCCCATAACCAGGCGATTGTGGTAGGCTCATAAGTTTACCTCACAATTACGACCACTTTGATCACATGAAACATCTATATTCCTCCTCGGCACCATATTTTTTGTGATTTATATCTCATACATATATAATCTGAGGGTTCTTAACTATCTATCAAACCCATATCTATCTCCCGACATCATCATCCCAGCTAATTAACTAACTAGGATGACTTATCGTTGGATAAGTGTGTTGAATTACTCGTGTAGTTTTGGATCAGTACTGCAAGTCGTGTGATCCGCGTGGTAGCGCGTGATCAGAGCCGCCCGTGAAAGACAGAGGCGGTAGGCTGGAGACGGTAGTTGTTATCGAGACGGTCATTCGGTTATCACACCAGTAACTTGACGCGGCAATTGTTATCTTTTGTGTTGCTAAGTACACGTCCTTTGATTTAACACTATATGTACAATTAGTCTGTTCAAAATAAGCAGCGGTCTATATTAACAATAGATGTTACATCCTTTCAAGGGCTTCGGAGTGTGCTTGTACTTGTACTTATACTACAAGCACGTATATTTAATCAGATGTTAATCCTCGGATGTCTAGAGTGTACTGATTCTTCCAATATGGGCGGCTGTGATCGCCGCACCAATACCTATGCCACGTGTAGGTCACATGGTGCCTAGAATCCTAAAGGCGGACAGCCCCAATGTGACCGCGCTTCTCAAATTAAGGATGCTATTATTTAGTGCAATGCTTATAACCACTGTTAATATTAATTTATCCTATCCCAGTACTAATCATTTCTTCAAATACCTTATTATTACCCGATTACCATTACAATATATATACATATCTCTATACGCGCCCTCATATGATGAGCGGAAAAATACTCTCACTAGGGGGGGGGGGAAAACAAACCTACCACTTTACCATTATGCAGAGGGTGTATGGTGATAATTGTCCACAATCTCATTTAATAGCTATTGTTATGTTCTTGGTGTCCGTCAAATTTTGTTTTTTAAGTCAATGAAAGCAATAAGACATCATAGAGGGATTTATGGACAAAAAGTCATGAATTGATTATTTTATTAAAAAATGAAGACAAACATGTAAATATTCATTCATTTTCGAGAACCGTATCATGCTTCTTGGCCACTAGCACATTAGCTTTTTTTCACTGGATTATAGGCTCAGTTGTGTTACGAAAAAAATGTAGCCCAATTCATCTCAAAACGTGTTACCAGACTCCAAGTAACACGATATGGCTGATACACAATTTTGAATTTGTTCTATTATATGTGTAAATTGCCGATGTATTCTAGGTGTCAATAAATCATCCTTCAAGAATGTGAAAAGAGCTATGCCTTACTAGATCAAAACCCAAACATCATAACTATCGTTGCAGAGAGTTTGAAAGGATACAAATTCAGGTACTCTAATGGCGAATTACTGGATGTCTTTTCTTGAGATGACTGAGAGTTCCTGATGATGACACTTAGCCTTGCATGCCCAAGAAACTCAGAACGGGAAGAAATTCAAAGCATCTTTACGTTTGTATGTTTGCCCTGTGTATGCAGTCTATGACAACAACACTTATGAAGGTGAACTGGTGGAAGTACTGGCTGAAGCTGAGTTCAAATCTTAATGAGGAAAGAACAGCCTACATGATAGTGGTTTGTTTTCCCGTCAATCACTGTAAGACCCTGGTCTCTTGTTTACCTCTTTCGTTGGATAGAGATTGACCATAACAAAGGATCGAAGATGAAAGCTGGTTGGCTTAAAATTCTCAAAAATGAGGAAATTTTGCTCCTGATTCAAGGATGTTAACTCCCTCAACCAAGTTCAGATCATCGTCTACATACCATGGCACAGAGTACACCTGTCAAAAAGTCAACCAGTGAAAACACAAAAACCCGTTTTGAAGCTGGATGAGCAAGGCGATACAGTATATTGCTAGCTGCATCACTTGATTTTCTGTGAACCCTTCAACACAGACAATCTAAATCTGAATCTTTCAATCTGGTGTTCTGGCTTCTACTGCACTTGTTGATGACTTCGGTCTGCTCATACACGGATGGGAAGATCGTCGGATATTCTGCAATGACCCGGCATGTTGAGTGACAATATACCCATTTTACTCTAACATGCAACAGAAACTCCCGACGGAACTTCAGTAATCCACCACCTGTCATAGGTGCAATACTGACAAGGTACCATCAGAGTGCCTGGAGAACAAGGCAATGCGTCCATCATGAGCACGGCACTACCAGAATCACACGACACAATTTAATCTCATTAACGTGATGGAATATCGTGTGACAGATGAATGTTTGCCCATATACAACTTTAACGGGACATGCGAAGACCCAAAAGCCAATGGTGGATAATTATATATGGAGACCTTCGGATTCCAAGATTAATTGCTATAGTTTGATATGGATTCATATGGCGTCTGTCACTCCCCATCATTTTGAGGACCGTGAACATCAGATGGTACTAGCGTCACATTGCGTGATTATGGGGGCGGCCTTTTTTTCCCAAAGAAAAAAATGTTGTCCATAATAATGTCCAGACACAAAATGCTTCAAAGTTGTGTTGGTGAATGACCGCTATGACTTTGCCATTTACCATCAAAGACAGTGACGACATCTTCGCTCTAGTAATATGGAAGTCTTCTAAGCAATTTCATCCGGCGCTTCAGACAAAAGTATTCCCTCAGCTAGAGCTTTCAGGATTTTTTGCACAATCCAGCTCATAAACACCGTTTTGCAGTCATTATTGTCCAGATGAATCCGCAAGGTGCTGTGGAAACATCCCAATGTCCAGTTTGTATATTCATGGGGTCCAAGTGTTGGAATTATCCACAGGCGACAGAAATTGCAATTTTTGAATGTGAGCACATCGAAGGCATACAACGATTTCTCTTCTTTATATATTCCCAATCAGAAGATCGAGGCATAGTCCGCGCTTAGTGAAATGATGGGGCCTGCGGATAAAGCACCAAATTTTTTCATGCACTCTTACAGCTCATATCTATGATTTTGAGAGGGAGACAAATATCACATCACTCAGTTAGGCTATTAGGAGCTGCTTCTTTATTATTTTGGGACATTTCCGCATGTGGCACTTAGGGTAAATGGGTTTTTAAAAGAATATGCTCAGAAAGGATAATGTTTATTGGATGCAAGTTTATCTTATTATTATTATTTAATACTCCAAACAAAATATTCAAATATGGCTGTCAAAAAAACATAAATTCAATATTTATTCGACTTTGAAACTCCCCTGGCGGACCATCGCGGAATGCCATGTAGGTTTCTTAGCAGAGACACTAATTAAAAACATGACTCCTTGCAATTCAAAATGACGTTGGTTAATCTACTGCGGTGCATTATGAAAAATATAAGTATTCATTAAGCTCTTATAACAACAATCATGTTCTTCTGTATCAGCTGCAGGAATGCCATGTCTTTGTTAGCACCAGTATCACAATGCAGTAGCTTCATATTTGTAATTTATGTGTCTACTTCTCACATTTGCAGCTGTCACAGTTCGGTGCATTTCCAGCTGGCTTTCTTGCCTGAACATCTCCCGCATACAACCTGCAGCACTTTTTGCAGGCACACTTCAACAAGTTCACTTACAGCCTTTGCTGCCGCAGGCTGCGAAGCTCCCAGACAGGAACCCAGGACTTTGTTTCTGCATCCAGTGTCCACCGCAGCCGTTCACAGTTTGGTGTCTGTTGTTGGGCCGGGTGACAGGTTGTCCAGATGCCAGCCTGGTACACTGCACGCCTTGTGTGCTGCAGCAGGGCTGTTGAGGTTGGGGAATGTTCTCCATCGTTCTGTTTTTTCTGGCAGAACACAGTTCCTTTCTTGCTTCATTCACCGACACCAGAGGGCTGTCTTGTCATATATAACGACTGGAAACGATTCAGCTCTGGAACTCCTGGCAATCCACTTGATTTGTGCATGTGGCTGTTCTTACGCTAAAGTTGAAGGCGTCTGTGACTTTCGGTATAGCACCCCATGCTTCCCAAACCGACTTTTTTCCCCCCTTTCCAAAGAAAGAAGAAGTCGTAATCACCCCTGTGAAGCTGTGGAACACTGGTAGCGCTGTGGCCCTTCTCTTTGCCAAGTAACTACATATTGGGCATTGAGGTGTAGGAAAAGGAATTCTTGCCACTGCGAAGGCGACCCAGATGTCATCGCTGGATACTTGCTGGCTAGAAAGTGTACTATTTTCCCGATGAGGATGACAAGAACTCAGTATCCACGGGTGCTACCAGCATGTGTGCATCCACTCTCTAGGTCATCTTTTAGATGGACGCACGATTCTTGTGTCTGCCTCTTCGTGGTCACATAGCGGCATCGAGTGGTCATTGCCACTCTGCAGACTACAGAGGCTCCAGATGTTTCAAAGACCTGCTTTCCGTCTGGGAAGGTATGGATCCAATCTTTTTCTTGATAGGAACTGTAAAGAGTTCTAACTTGTTTTGTGGGTCACGCATGAGATCGGGCTCTTATTGCCTGGGAACACCTTGGTCTGGCCGCCACCTTCCTTCGTAAACCTTTCCCCCGTTCTCTCTGGTTGATTCTTTGATACTGTTTTCCATGTACCTGTCCCCCATACTACTCTACTCTCATAGAGGTTTCCATTTCCTCATGATGTGGGAACAAACACTCCACTTGCATAATCGTAAAATGTAGTGATGCCATTCACTGGAGGAGGTGTACCACACTCAGCACCATCGAGCACTAACTACCCATCAAATGGAGCCAGAGGGTTCTTCTTGCGTCTTCTGGGCCAGAATGTTGGGGAGTATCGGACTTCTTTTCCCTGTCTCAAGCTTTCCCTCTTTCAGCCAAAGAAGTAGGGTATGGGTGATTCTCATGCTTGAAGAAGTGTCCAGGTCCCCATCACGTACTGTGTGACTATGTAGAGCGGACAAGAGGGGGCCCGTCATCCTTCAGCATAGACACTTGTCACGACCCTGCTTCCTCTTCGTCTTTGTTGTTGGCGATCTGAACAGGGGCAATTGTTTTTCTTAATTGGGTCATGGATGGAGTGTGGAGCATCTTTCAACACTGCACTGACTCTTTGTATGTCTCATACTGCTTCGTGCCAACAGGATCTACTGTGTCGGACTGTGTTGACAACAGTATGGTCCCCGATGACATTCGTGTGTCAAGTGCCAGGCGTTCTGGGGTGTCATCCTGAATGGTTTCCCATCTCACTGATGACCTGATAAGGCCACAGTTTGCTTCTGGATTAGTCTTCTGGGTATATAGACCCTCCTCGTGATGTACTCTGGTCATGCTTTGGGTGTCCGGCAATACTGCTCCCCGCACTCTGCCATGGTCGCGCCTGCTCCGTCCCGCAACTCATCCACCTCCCTGAGGCAACTTCTGGTTCTCGTAAGGCCCACTGCTCCTCCTTCAATCACTTTCACAAGCTCGTTGTTTTTTGTCGTGGCTTGGTCCTGGGTGATAGTGGAGAACTCTTGGCTGTTTCGAAACGACCCGTGCCCGTTGACTTCGAATTGGTTGTTGAACTACTGCTGGGGGCAACTCTCCATGTCCCTGATATGCCCGGGGATCCACCTGCATAGTTCTGGTGTCCAGAGCGAAGAACCATGGCAACAGAGCTTCAGTGGTCTCAACGTATAAAGGGGAAATATTTGTTTCTGTGTGCACGTACAAAGATCAGGCCAAGATTTCCAGCCGCAGATGGTATCCCATAATTGAATGTTGGAACTCCTGCAGCCATGTCCCGTCTCCATGCCTCAAAACCTTCATCATTGCTTGGTGTTTCACCATCTGCCTCTTGGTGAAGCATCCCGCTGCATCTTGGCCAGATGCGAGAGCACTGCCTTGTGGGGCTGTCTGGTCTTCGTGAAGGTGGTGAGGCCGTCAGGAAAGGAGTTCGCAGGTGCCAGACGATGCAATTCCTGCTTGAGTTAATGCTGTTGTCCAGCCTGATGCCTCCAGTAGTCCCCCAAGTGTCCTTCCCAAACAAGCCATCTCAACATGGAGTACCTCCAACATGACCACGTACTGGTCTTTTCGCCATGTGTGTTGCGGCCAGTGCGGCCACGGAAACGAACTTGGACAGTGCATACAGCGGAGCATCTAAGGCAAAAAATGACAGAAGTTGCCCCGATTCCGAAACTGTATGGCTTCCGCAGAACGATTCATCCCATTGTTTGTAACCATTGCTGCATGGCAGCCTTCTCACTGAATAGCGGCGAGGAGCTGAGTGATTGCAGGCTGCAAGTCACGGGCTCTCTCACAGGAGGCGTGTAAGCAGACCATGCAACAGCATCTCCCCTGTACAAACTCTTTCCTTTCCTCATGAGCCAAATGGATGTTCCAGCCACTTTTTTCTCTTTGTCGCGGGCCTTGGTCAAGTTTCCACTGATGGGGTCGGATGTCATACGATCCTCGCACAGCCACGCTTTCCTTCTCGAAGTGCCACAGCTGGAACAGTGGTGAAGTTTTCAGGCAGTCTATGGTCCTGGTTGGTGTTTTTAGAAGGGCTAGGCTGATCTCAACTCTGGGATTTGGCCCATGTTTTGAAACTGGTCGGAAACTGGAACCGCTGATAACCTGTCCCATGGAATGATCCTGTGGCTGTTGTGCTTGAGGGGTTTGTGGTCATATTATCAAGGGCCCCCCTACAGTGAGAGCTGAAAGCGCACTGGCTGGGCGCACAACTCCGTGCGCTTCATGTCCCTCAACACACCATTACCAGGTGATTCTCTAGGTGACCAACCCGTCACTAACTGACACTCAGGCCAAGTCATGCATCTGTGTAACAAGTTTTCTTTGACCTGAGTCTGCGTGTGGAGGTTCAGGTCCCTGTAGAGTGGTAGGGGTGGCTCATTTCCAACGAACTGTCGTGATCGACTGCTTGTATTTGCTTGTCTCTTCTGGCTCTCTTTTGCAGTTTAAGAGTATGATCTGTGAGGGCAGTGAGACAGGCCTGGAATCCTGTGCAGATCCTGATCTTTCAATCAGCTCCTTCATCAGCAATGGTCACCATACTCTTGAGGTTGGCTGGAAAGAGTTCTTCTGGCAGTCAGGGGAAAGGAGCCACTGAAGTTGAAACCAGCACAGGACGAAAGATTCCCTCTCGCACATCCTGGCAGCTTTGTGCCAAATTAGTCATCTCCTTCATAGTCTTCTCCATGCTGTTTCAGCATTTGGTTGCATGCTTTTGTCAAGACAAGTGGCCACATTTTTTTTCCATCATTTTGCTCTTGTGAATATAGGAAAGTGGCTTCAGGATATTGCTCTTAAAGAGAACTTTGGTGACGTTCACTCCTGACTGCCAAAGTTCAGCAAGACACTTTTCGTAGAGATGCCGTAGGAAGGCAAACTTGCAGAGCAATGTGCCTCTTCCACTTCATTCTCTATGTAAGGTGACCATCTCAGCAAATGCTCTTGCTCGGGCTTTTCTGTCTGGTTTACTGGCATCCTGTAGGTTTTCCTGTTTCCTGAATCAGGACCCGGTGACGATTCGCAGTCCACCAGCAAGCAGATGTGTACTTGGCCTCCGTGCAATGAGTCACCGACACCTTCAATCCTGGTCAACAAATTCTGAATCCACCAGATCTCGGGCATGACTAACATTGTCATCTGCCCCTAGGGGTTTTGAACTCATGCAGGAGTGGCCATCTTTCTTTTGGTGCAAAATAGCAGTTTGGTCTTGTCGAAACATTTGCGTGGACGACGGCTCGGTCCTCTGGAGCTCGGAGTTGCTATCTCTCTCCTCGCTTCTTCGCCCTTGTCCAGTTTCTGTGTTTGGTTTTGTTTTTTTGTGTGAAAAAATTTTGGGGGGGTACCCCCCCCCCCGGGTTTTGGGGGACTGATTTGTGCCACTGTGCATGATTCCTGATCCACTCATCCACGGTCTGTGGCGCACCAATGCAAGAGTGCACTGGCAGAGCGTTTGGTTCTCTGAACTGAGTCACTTTCCTCCTAGAAAGATCCATAGACAGCTGGCGCCGACTTGTCCCGCTCCATGTGCATTTAGGGACAGCGAAGTGGATCCGAGTTTTTTCTTCTGCAGACTGCACACGCTGACCAATCCATCACAATGAGGACGTGGGGTCTCTTCAAAATCTGCAACACACAAAACAAACATTTAGCAGACTTGTTGCATCCTAACTAAGTACATGTACGTAAGTAATTTCCTGGTCATACATGTAAGCCTAAATTCCATTGTCATTAACGGTTGTCCTGGTAAAAATTGAAAAGTGTGATCTTGAAGTATAAAACTCGAAGTGATGAAAAAAATAACAACTAGGGGATGTATTGCCTATAGGAATATTTCTTTTGGCCAGTAAAGGCGGAAAAAAAAAAAAAAAAAAAATCTTGATTCATCAAGATTTTTTTTTTTTGTTTTGTTTTTTTTTTCCTGAAAAAGTGGGGGGGGGAAAAAAAAATTTTTTATTTTTTTTCAAAAACACAAGCCGTTATCACCAAAATGGTTCATAGAGCGTCTGAGTAATTGGATCGTTTGTCTCCCCTCTAAAATCTTAGCTATGACCCTGTAGCATGCCTGAACAAAATTTGGTGCTTTTATCCGGCATGTCCCCCATCCTCTTGAAATCTGGTCCTTAGCGGCCGACTCTGACTTCCAGCCGATAGAGATTCACATGACCTTAAGGTAACGTTCGGAGGAAATTATCAAAACACACATGGCTCCTCATTATCTAGATGATCCTTCTCCGTCTCCACTTCACATGGAGGCTGTTGAGAATGGCTTTGTGCGTAGCCAGTGCGATACACAAGACCATCACTCACCAATTCATTTGAAGGATTCGTTCAACCTTCAAGACCTACACCAGGAAGATACTGATTCAGGAGAGAGCGATTCATTTGATGAAGACGAGATAATGACGCTATGATGGTGATAATATTGGCCCATTCATGTTATCCTATACTTATTCAGTTAAATAGTTATGATAGGTTGTGTTTTTGCATGATATCCGAATAGTAACGAGTTAGGAGAAATCAATAATTTGTTTTCATTTTGGATTAAACAAATGAATTCCATGTATATTAGCATGAAACCTTGGTCTGAAAAACCTATTTGTTGAACACCTAGAATACATCGGGCAATATCACTACTAATATACGGGGCTCCCCAGGCGGACGCACTGGACGCACCGTGCGTCCACTAGTAGCTTTCCAGGCACTGTGTGGGCCCTATAAGGGCCCCGCTAGTGGCCCCTATGAGTTCCCTTATAAGGCCCATGAGGCCCTCTGAGGCACCAAAATGCACCTTAACACTGATCGAAACTGCAAAAAAATGCGTTTTCGGGGCCGCCGGCCCCCAGCTGAGTAGGCCCGCTTCGCTCGCCACCCACACCCATCACAGTGGGCCCTGATGTATATGTGCGTCCACTACCGGTATCGCTTGTGGGCGCCACCGCTAATAGAACAAATCAAATGGTGTATTCAGCCATCTCGTGCAACCTTGGAGCTCTGTAATCAGCGTTTTTGGAGATGAATTGGGGCTATCATCTTTTTTGAGGGGTAACATCAACTTGAGTTATAATCCAGTGAAAAAAGCTTCATGTGATTAGTGGCAATAAGCATGATAACGGTTCTCTAAAATGATGAAATATTGAATGGTTTTGTCCTCCATTTTTAAATACAATTAATAAATTACAATGACTTTTTGTCCACAAATCCATTCCTAATGGTGTCTTTATTGCTTCCTTGACCTAAAAGACATAAACTTAGACACCAGAACATTTAATAGCTATTAAAATTATTGAAATATGTACAAATCCTAGTTTTCATCACGGTGGCCATCTTGGATTGTTGCCCCCTGGCGGAGTTAGCCCGTACTTTTGCGAGGGACATGGGGCTTATTTTGTTTAGTAATTCCTCAAGTCTTTCAAAACCACCATCAAAACTTGATCAGGAGAATTGGTCACGGGCTCAATGGTAGGGTCCTCTACTATATATCCGTTTTTTCGTCCTTTATTTTGATGTGTAATATATTTTCGTCATAGTTTCCATCATTCTTTTATTTTCTCCTATTAATACTGGCCTGAATATCCCGAATGTGTCCTATTGATATGTTGGTTTGTCATGTGGTCCTGCCTGTATAGTTCCCTTCGTGTGGTCTTTTTCCTACTCCATAATTATGTTGCGTAACTGCAATTCTTATCTTACTCCTCCTTGGCTACCATTACGAGTAGTTAAGTTTATAGATAAGTTTTAACGATCTCTCGGCAGTTTTTACAACTATGCATTAACGTGGGCTGCGAATATTTGCCTTGGTATGTATTGACACAACTTTTGCTTGGCTGCACTTTGAAGGTTGTTTTCTTTATCTGATGATGTATGCGTTTGTGCTAAAACTTTGCCCTCCTTCCACCATTTATTTTATCATATCTTTCTTCTTTTCCTCCGCGTCTTTCTCTTCCCCTCTGCTGTTTTAAATAATAACCTTTTTGCCGTATATCTTAATTTTGTTCGTATTAGCATTCTTATCTTATTCCTTAATTGTTACCCCATTACATTAGTTAAGTTATTAAGATTGTTTTTTCAAAAAAAAAATGTTTTAACGATTGGTTTAACATCCGATTACATTTTTCGCACTACCGTGCTTTGGTTTTTTACTTTCTTCTTGAACACATTTCCTATTGTTTTTCCTATTTTCTATACTCATTCTATTTTTACTGATTTCCATTGCAGTTCCCTCATTTGCCTTCCCCTCAACACCCCTCTGGTTTCAGTAAAATCCTCTCTCCCCATAATTAGTGATGCGTATCGTATTCTGATCCTAGATCACGAGGTGAGGGCGCTCTCCTGCAGGGTTCACCAGGAATAATGGACAATCCAACCAGATGTTAACCAACACTCTGTAACAGTGTAGATAGAAATGGAAAATAGTAAACATCGTATATTTTTTCTTCTTACAACGAAATTGCTTTTGTTCTGATTAAGCCTATAGCACGTGCTGTGTGGTTAGCTACGTTTACTACGCCATCATCCCTTACCTTTATACGCCACTCATAACTTGTGCTGACTTTCAAGAGAAGTTTGCTTCCCTACTGACTAATGTTTTTCTTGAACAGGTGATACTTGCTTTATGAACTTAGGTTACGCAATTTTGATATGAATATGACATTTGGAAGGGCATGTGGATGGGACTGAGGACGCGTGCTTGCAAGCAATGGTAATGACAGGAATGGAAGATGAATTAGCCAGTTGGTCATCTTGTATTGGGGAAAGTAACTGAAATAATTTGTTTCAGTAATGGGCAATCTGCGTGCAACTATAAATGTCTTTTTACAGATCAAGACGACTTGTTTTGTTGCTTATACGGATGTGAATATGTTAGGTAATGGGCCACTGACACTCGTTTGTATGATCCGTTTATTGACTGTGAAATCTCACTCAAATATACATGTTTTGAGCCGTCTTGATGATTTTTTTTAACATGCTTCTATGTTAGTTTTTTTCTTGTCAAATCAAAAGATTATTTCAAGATTCATTTAACAAATGTAACATTGGTGTCCTAGATGTATAAGAAAATGAAAATATATGCCGTAACAATATATTATATCTCCATAAAATCATGCTGCGTACATACCATTCACGAGTCGGAAACGTCCTCGTATAATCATATAGCCATTATAAACCACGGTAGAGATTAAGAGTATCCATTAATGAACAACTATTAACCATATTATATATTTGCTGACCAGAGAAGTGTTACGACAAGACGTTCGTAAACAAACCAACATGTGGCTGGCGGCTGGCCAAGCCCAAGGCCTGGAACACCGAAGGTCTGGCCACTGGAGGCCTTGCCAGGCCTCGGAAGGAAACACCAGATCCTCCGCCTCACATGTGCCTTCATGAGGAAGTTTAAACAGCTCTTGCCTATGTGATTGCTTCACCAGACTATATACTTCGTATATGTGGCAGACGGCCTGAGATGGGGCCGTGTTTATTTCAGAAATGTCGAATGGCGAAATTAGCCGTGGTGTTAATCATGGTTTTTATAGAATAAGAACCTTGTGCGAACATTTATAGTTTTTCAGCATTGTGGAAATTATCCACCAACCACCCTCTTAATAATTGGTAGAGTGGTGGTTTGTTTCCCCCCCCCCCCCTAGTGAGGGAGTATTGTCCGATCATCATAGGGGGAGCGTAGGGATGTATATATATAATTATAATGATAATGGGTATTAATTAAGGTAATTTAAGTAAATGATAAGTACTGGGATAATATAAATAACATTCCCAATGGTTATTAAGCATTTGCACCTTAAAATAATTAGCACCTTGGTTGAAGCGGCCCCATTGGCCGCCGCCCATTAGATTGTTCTAGCCACCGGGAATTGTACACGTGGCTGGATTTCGGTAGCGGTCTCTCGCGGCCGCCCACCGGTCAGTACATTCCAGACCTCCGTGAGAGTAACATCTCTTATTAAATATATACGTGCCTGTATATATAAAGTACACTCCAGACCCCCGCGGGAATAACATCTCTTATTAAATATACGTGGATTTGTATATATGAGAGAATTGTATATAGACTCTTTGCACATAGTGTTAAAAAACAATAGGACGTGTCTTATCGACACTGATTATATCCGCCGCGTCAAGATAACTGGGTTATGAAAACCCGCCTGACGCCCATATCAAAGCACACCGCTTCCGCCCTCCGCCTCTGTCCTTCACGGGCGGCCTTGATCACGCTGACCACTTCGGATAACAAGACATTGCAGTAATAATCAAGCCTACGTAATTCAACCCTACTATCCACCGATAAGTATCCTAGTTAGTTGACTAGTTGGGGTATTGTGTCGGGATGAGATAGACGATGGGTTTTGTATAGGTAAGACTTCAAATTAATATGTGCTTGTAGCATAAATTTCTACAAGCATCAATGGAGAAACATATTCACCTAAACATTTTGACGTAATACTTCCTTGGAGGCTCTCGGACCCTGCAGGAGTATAGCATACCTTTAAATACTATTTCTTCAAACCTATGTTCATGATATGGACATGAGTATATCAAAACCATTGGTTTTACTAGTGAAAACCTCATATTCAACACAAGAACATTTAATATTGCCTTACAGTGGTTAAAATAACATCAAATATTGGTCGCTAGCACCCAGTTGTCCGGAAGTTGCCTATCTAATCAAGATCTATGGACATTTGGAACGGGATCTTAATACTCAGTGTAGTTGCCCATTCATTAAATGAATGAGAGAGAGAGAGAGAGAGAGAGAGAGAGAGAGAGAGAGAGAGAGAGAGAGAGAGAGAGAGAGAGAGAGAGAGAGAGAGAGAGAGAGAGAGAGAGAGAGAAAGAAAATTGTAGAGACGAAGCATTTTTTCGTAAACTTTACTGCACGGTGCGAATTAGAGAGAACTGCAACTCCGAAATGCCAGTGGTCGCTGGCAGTTTTAACTCACAATTTGGTGAAAAGTTGGTCAACTTGAAAGAAAAATATGGGCTTATTCCACTGCACTTAAAACACACAAGTATAATATTAAGAACGATTTTCTTCTATATGTATATTGTATAGAAGCCTGATTCTGTAAAACATTGTATATAACCAAATAACCAAGCAGGTTATAGTTGAGGAGGCGAGGTAAATGCTACTCTATGATATTATATAGTCAATAACGAATGTTTAGAAGTTATCTATACCTAGGCAGTCATATTTTCCTGTTATTATTGTGTATCAATCAGATAGAAAGCCTGGAAGTGCAATGAGTCGACGCGTGAAGTTGCAATGTTTTGATTCAATCTCCCCGCCACAATCTCCCCGCTCACCACTCCCCGCCGCGGCACGTCGCCTCCACAATTATAACCTACATTGTCGCAGCAACAAGCCGATTTCGGCATTCTTTATTCTTCGTTTTCCAAGGCATTGCTTATTGTATTTTGACAAGCGTTTGCCAGACGCAGCAGTACTGTCTTAGAAAACAGTGTGAACATCGCCCAAATTTTACATGCCGCAATATACATGTAAAAAATATATTAAGCTTTGCTACTCGAGGCGAGTAATTTGCATTAAATTGCTATTATAGAACGTTCCATCGTAATGCATGTCATCCATATAATTAGTAGAACAACAGAAGAACTATATTTTTTGGTATTCAGATGCGGTGCATCAATGTTTATCGCGAAATTAATTTATGAAAAATATTAGTCGCGGAGCCAAAACACAGTAGACCAACCTTTGAGTTAAAACTGCCAGCGACCACTGGCATTTCTCGAGTTTCAGATCATTGGAATTGCGATAGATACCTCTCTCTCTCCTCTCTCTCTCTCTCTCTCCTCTCCTCTCTCTCTCTCTCTCTCTCTCTCTCTCTCTCTCTCTCTTCCCTTCTTTGTGTCGATGCAGTTGGTATTTTATCTGCAGTCCACATCAAACTGTTAATTCTTGCTATAACTAAAATATCGCTTTTAGGGGAATGTAATCCTTCGTTAGTATGTAGAGGGTGAAGGGTCTTAATACACACACACACACACACACACACACACACACATCACAGTTTCTCTTCACATATCTTCTTTACACGTATATACATACATATATATAAATATTTTTCTTTCGCTAGCTATTTCTCCTCACGAGTCTATTATTTTCTATTTTTTCTCCCGTGTTTTTACGTTCGTGGCATTGACCCTGCGTCCACACATCAAGGCGTTTTCTGCGGGGATTTTTGGTTGCAATCGGAACATTTTCGGTTGCAAACGGTCACAACAACAACAACAAATGATTGCGGTTGGGCCAATCATCTTCCTTGGATGGTTGAACAGGGATCGAAATTTGAGCAACCGAAAATTTTTCGGTTGCAATCAGGATCCCCGCAGAAAACGCCTCAAGTGAACGGCCACGCTTACTGCGAGGCTGTCAATACCAGAAAAGGTTTGTTTTGTCTGGCTTTTGGTGCAGCTGTTGTTGTTGTTTTTGGTTGGCTTTTGTTTATCCTGTCATTGTGGTTGAAAAAAAGTGATGGACGGTGGCAATGTGTGTGGCTGTGGTTGTGGTGGAGTGGTAGTGGTAGTGGTGATGGTGTTCTTGGTTGTGGTTGTGTTGCAGTGGTGTTTTTATTGGTGTAATGGTGTTGAAGGTGTTGCGTGAGTGTGGTGATGTGTCTTAATTGTAGGCGTTGTATGGCAGTGTGTGCTTAGATTTTCATGAGGTTCATAATGTTTTTTTGTTTTCTATTTATTTGTAATTTATGACGTCCAATTTATGATGTGTTACTGTGATTTTATATGTTTTTGGGATGATAGGATGTTATTATAATAATAATAGTTAATATTATTGTTATTATTATTATTATTGTTGTTATTTTTATTATTATTATCTTCATAATCATCATCATCATTAGTATTATCAAAAATCTTTATCTGTATATTACCGAGTGCTTTGTCTCTGTGTGTATCAGAATCAGAATATAAAAAGAGAAAGCAGGAGATGGGGAAGTGGGGACAGGGAGAAGAATAGATGGGTGAGAGAAAGGAGGCTAGTAAGAGAAAAAGTCTCCGGGGCTTGACCCAGGTGCTGTATGTGTTTGTATGTTTTTGTTGTGAGTCCTGTCTGTCATCACCGAGTTTGATTCCAAGGAGGATGACTTTGGGAATCAGATTAACATCATTCAATGCACAATACTGAGATACCCAGATGTAAAAAAAATGCGATATTCCAAAATTTCCGAATACAAAAAAAGTGACGAGTGGAAAACTTTACTGAAGAAAAATCGTGCGCCTGGTAACGAGGTACACATAAGTATACGGCCCACAGCTGATTGGCTCACCGGATCTCCTAGAAACATGCTCCATGCTCTTTTCCCTATAAGTTCAGTTCAGGTTCTTTCTTGGAAGGACAGCCATACTTACCTGACACAGGAGCTATGTTCACTGCCAGTCTCCGATATGTCGCCTGCCTGCCTGACAACAATCTACCCATGCACCTCCAGATGGCCCGAAATAAGTAGTTCCAAGCCTGATCAGAATGCAGCATATGGGTGACTTGTTATTATAAGCCGTAATTATATTTCGTTTGTTTTTGTTTGATAAGTCTTCTAGTTTCTCTGCACCTACGCTCATGCACACATTTCACTCATTTTTCCTCAGAAGCCTCCCTTAAAATTTCTCCCACGCGCCACCCTTCCACAAGTCCGCCATTTGACGGCATCTCTCACCTCCCTCTTTATCCTTGACCACTCCCTGCACCACCCGTAACTTACCGACGCATTCCCTCCTACACTTCTCCACCGCTCCTCCCAAGCTCCCACACTCACACGATTACACCTTTATATATATTTTTTGACTTCCACCCACCCTAACATTCCAAACGCCCATTCCTTCACTCTCCTCGCACCGCCTCTCCACACATTCTTCCTACAACTCTCCACAGCCTGCCTCCTACACTTCTATTCCTTAACTCCCCTTTTCCACTCCGTTCCGATACATCACTCCTAACGCGATTCCACTTGAAGTAACTTACCTCTGTGCACCTCCTCTGCCTGCTCGTTGCTTCTCTGCCTCTCTCTCATACTTGGCTACCCCTCCTTTCCTCAGGTCAGTTCGAGCGGGACACTAATGGCCTGAGTGACCCCTGGGAGCAACAGTCCGTTCGCCGCATCTTCCTGCTGGGGATTGTCCAAGACCTGGTTAGAGGGTGTCCCATTGAAAGGGTTCCCAGAACCGCCACCGCCACTTGTGCTACGTGGGTGTTCTTGAATAATGCTTCCTAGTCCTGTGATGATGTAAGGGAAATTAATTTTGGTTTGGTTACTTATTGAGGGAGATCATAATAATATCTATATCTATAATAATATAAGCGAAAGTGTGTCTGTCTGTGTGTCCGCGATAGGTGCCCGCCCCCCGTGGCGGAATCCCATCATATGGCACAGTTTTGGAACCGGGTCGACCAGGGGAACATTTTAAGCCACGTATGGGATGATCCGACCACTTTTATTTTATTTTTATTTTTAGTAGCCTATTAGCGAGAATTGTGAAAAAAAGTGGGTTGCGAGAATTGAGGAAACCTTGATGTAGGGTGATGGGTAATGGGTGAGTGAATGGGTGGGGGGATGGGTAATTGGTGTGGGTGATGGGTGAGTGAATGGGTGGGGGGTGATGGGTGATGGGTGAGGGAATAGGTGGGGGGTGATGGTAATGGGTGAGTGAATGGGTGTGTGGTGATGGGTAATGGGTGAGTGAATGGGTGGGGGTGATGGGTAATGGGCGAGTGAATGGGGTGGGGGGATGGGTAATGGGTGAGTGAATGGGTTGGGGGTGATGTGAATGGGTTGGCGTTAATACATACATTTCTACATCCATGATTTCAGGAAAGTTAGAAGGGGCTATCTGAAGAGTCTGTGTTTGGTGGGCCACCAATAGCCCTCTGCAGGAGCTAGCCAAAAGTCCGCCCGGAGGGCGGCTTTGCGGCTAGTATATATATATATATATATATATATAATTATATATATATATATATGTCGATTTTTCAGGTGGCAAAGACACTCGTCATTCTTGGGGTTCTTTATGTGCGTGCAACGTTTCGCCAATGGCACTTGGCATCATCAGCTAAAATAGTTTATAAATTAAAATACTAAAAAAACTCCTAAAGCAAACATCTATTTTTTTTTTTAAAGCAAAAAATAACCCTATATTATCTAAAACTAAAAACACAATTTATACTTAACAAACCTTGGTGTGTATGCTGTCTAGGTTGGCAGAGGACTGAATGAACGATAATTTTACAGGTAGCATTTCGGTTCCTATGGAGCGATCGAAACGAGAGTCGGACGATCGAAACAGTGTGATAATAATCATTTGAGTATATGTAATTGGTATGAAGTGACTTGATCATTAAGATCAGCGGACAAGTGCTTGATGTGTATGGATTTCCTAATAATTTAGTGTCACTAGAGAAGTTTGCCTTTAATAGGATTCTAAAATCATTAATAGAGAATGGGTGATCAAGATCATGGGAGTGTGAGCGAATAGCAGATTTAGTCCCAGAGCTGAGGGGGTGTTGGTTATGTTTCATTTGCCAAAAGGTCTGTGAGTTGTTTCTAAGAGGGCATGTCTCAGGATTTCAAAACCCATTTCTTACATAATTCTACTTGGAACTTTTCTCAAAATTTGCTCTTGAAATAGGGTACCCTCAAATTTCGATTTCGCGATTTCGCGACACACCTATTTCGGGCAGTGTAGGTCTTTGGTCTCCAGATGCCTGAATAATGTACCTACAGGTACGTGTGGGATCCCTGAAGTGGAAATCAACTGGTAACAGTGAATAAACTTGATGCATTGTCCATTTGGGACCATATTTGATGGTACCCCCAAAACATCAATTTTCACTGTCCATTTTTTGAGCTTTCCGGCGTCTGGCGGACTTATATAGGTCTGAAGGCAATTTCGAGGCCACATTTCCGATAGAGTTTTTTGAGCTCTACAAATTGTCATCAGTAAAAAAAATTCAATCTCGAACGTAAGTGGCTTTTCTGTGAGTGAAACACATCTCAATCGGAAAACTCTATCGGAATTGTTGCCTCGAAACTGCCTTCAGACCTACATTAAGTCCGCCAGACGCCAGGTAGCTCACTTCACATACATTATCGCCTTGTTTCAACGTCGTTTATTAGACGTCCAACTCAACAGGAACTAAGTGATTCACGGAGAGATGCCACGAGCGCCCTAACTTCTGATCTTTTGGCGCTCGGTGGTATCTCTCCGTGAATCACTTAGTTCCTGTTGAGTTGGACGTCTAATAAACGACGTTGAAACAAGGCGATAATGTATGTGAAGTGAGCTACCTGGCGTCTGGCGGACTTAATGTAGGTCTGAAGGCAATTTCGAGGCAACACTTCCGATAGAGTTTTTTGAGCTCTACAACTTTGCTTTCAGTGAACTTTTCAATCTCAAACGTAATGGCTTTTTTGGAACAAAAACCCCCTGAACACTGGCGGTGCGGGGCAGTGTCAGGGGGTTTTTGTTCCAAAAAAGCCATTTACGTTCAAGATTGAAAAAAAATCACTGAAGACAAAGTTGTAGAACTTAAAAAATTCTATCGGAAGTAGGCCTCAAAATTGCCTTCAGACCTACATTAAGTCCGCCAGACGCCAGGTAGCTCAGCTGAAGCCACTTCGTGACACTTTACACTCACAGAAAAGCCACTTACATTCGAGATTGAATTTTTTTTACTGATGACAAAGTTGTAGAGCTCAGAAAACTCTATCGGAAGTGTGGCCTCGAAATTGCCTTCAGACCTATATTAAGTCCGCCAGACGCCGGAAAGCTCAAAAAATGGACTGAAAATTGATGTTTTTGGGGGTACCATCAAATATGGGTCCTAAATGGACAGTGCATTCAAGTTTATTCACTGTTACCAGTTGATTTCCACTTCAGGGATCCCACGTATCTGTAGGTACATTATTCATGCATCTGAGACCAAAGACCTACACTGCCCGAAATCGGTGTATCTCGAAATCGCGAAATCGAAATTTGAGGGTATCTTACATCAAGAGCAAATTTTGAGAAAAGTTCCAAGTAGAATTTTGTAAGAATGGGTTTTTGAAATCCTGAGACATTGCCCTCTTAGAAACAACTCACAGACCTTTTGGCAAATGAAAACATAACCAACACCCCCTCAGCTCTGGGACTAATTGAGAAGGGAAAAAATAAGTCGACCAGTACGGCGCAGAAACACCTTTATGTTTTGCGTACCTAAGGGTTAAGTTTCTTGACGTCTCGCCGATGTATCAAACGTTACAGCTCGAACATTCAAATTCAAATATTATATTGGAGATAAAAGTTTTAGGTATAGGATCTTTACTATTTGAAATGTGTTCTTGACCCTCTCACGCACGGTGACGCGATCGCGTCAAAACGGGCCCGTCTGCAATCTGAGCTTTTGACGCGAATTGCGTCAAAAAACAGTTAAAACTCGCCAAAAAAAGTATTCATCAGAATTACGTCAACTTTTCTGCGTCAAGATCCAAGCTAGACCTATAAAATAAACTAATTGTCAACTCTCTCGTGTGAGTGGATGTGAAATGATAAGGGTTTGTGTCTCAGTTTCTACTCAGCAGGCAGCCTGTGAGCGCGAATTGTCGTCCCTTTAAAACGTGCCCCGAGCTGGCCATGCTGGCCATATGAAAATTATAATGGTAGCGTTGGAATCCTCATAAAAATCCGCTTTTATTGGCATATAAACCATAACAAGTTGACGCAGGAAGTTTCGAGCTACGAAGTGGTGAACGTAAGTATTTCTTATTTCTCTTTACTCAATATTTTTTCGTAGTCGGTAAATTCGCTATTTATTTGCATTTCTTGTTATTTTTTTTCTTTCATAAGGCAGAATAATCTCTTGCAAAACCAATGATATTAATAATGCCAGAAAAAAGAATACACGTTGGTGAAATTGATAACACTAAAAAAATTATTCGCCGCACAGTCAGGCCATTTCGCGGGGCCCCTTAGGGAGCATAAGACGGATGTCGCAGTGGACGGAAAAACTGATTAAACTATTCGTGCGTGAGAGGGTTAAAGTAAATGGATTAGTGAAACAAAATAAAAATTTGAGTTAGGAAAGTGTAACTTGAGTAGATCATTGAGTTTTTTACGAATGATATAACTGAGATGGCCATAAAAATAATTTATGGCCACCTCAGTTATATCATTCGTAAAAAACTCAATGATCTACTCAAGTTACACTTTCCTAACACAAAATTTAAATTTGTTTTCACTAATCCATTTACTTTAAGAACACATTTCAAATATAAAGATCCTATACCTAAAACTCTTATCTCCAATTAATTTATGAATTTGAATGTTCGAGCTGTAACGCTCGATACATCGGCGAGACGTCAAGAAACTTAACCCTTAGGTTCGCAGAACATAAAGGTGTTTCTGCCCGTACTGGTCGACTTATTTCTTCCCCTTCTCAATCTGCTATCGCTCACACTCCCATGATCTTGATCACCCATTCTCTATTAATGATTTTAAAATCCTATCAAAGGCAAACTTCTCTAGTGACACTAAATTATTAGAATCCATACACATCAAGCACTTGTCCCCTGATCTTAATAATCAAGTCACTTCATACCAATTACATATACTCAAATGATTACACTGGGAACAAATTTTTGTTGAGTTAGGTCTGACACTTGTTATTAAGTAATTTTTGGGTGCTGAATCCAAACTGATCTCAGTTTTTCTCTATTACGTCAGTTTTTGAACTGTAGATTTCGTTTTCTTAAAAAAATATGAAAAATACTGTACATAACAGTAACAGTGCTTATTTTATAAAAAGTTGCAAATGTTAACATACAATGAAAAATGAAAGAAATAGGCATGAATAGAATGTTTATTTAACATTATCATGTTTTTAGAAAGGATAAGGCTATAATTGTGTGCAGGTTAAGGTAAAAATTTACGTTTGTAGCTTTGTCTGGAGTGTTCAACTTGAGGACTATCGCGTTTTGATGCTCCAACAATAGTCAGCCATCATATGCACATCCCATCTACCCTGGTAACGTTCTTCCATAACCTTCAAATCTTGGTGAAATCGTTCACCTTGCTCGTCGCTAGCAGCACCAAGATTTTCCGGAAAGTTGGCAAGATGGCTATGCAAAAAATGTACTTTAATACTCATGTTGCAACCAAGCACTTTGTAGCTCTCCAATAGTTTCGAACAATTTCTGTGTAATTACTTGCACGTGTATTTCCAAGAAGTTCTTGACGACGTCTTTGAATGATAGCCAAGCATTCTTTTCAAGGTCTGACATAGTACCGTTGAAATGTTCATCTTTGATGAGCTGTCGAATTTGTGGACCATCAAACACACCGGCCTTGATTTTTTCAATTGACAGTCCAGGAAATGCCAAGATGATGTACTTCAAACAGTCGCCATCAGTTGACAATGCTTTTACAAATTGTTTTCATGAGACCTAGTTTTATGTGCAGGGGTGGGAATATTATTTTCTTCCTGTCAACAAGTGGCTCATGTACAATGTTAGGATCTCCAGGTTTAAGATCAGATCTCGGAGGCAATTCGTCTGAACCCAATGCTTCTCTCGAGCTCTGCTATCCCACATACAGAGAAAGCAGGGATACTTTGTGTATCCACGTTGTTGACCAAGAAGGAAGGACACCATTTTAAGGTCAACACAGATGATCCAATTGTGTTTGTCATATTGCAATAACTCAATGACTCTCTTTACATCTCCATATTCTTCACGAAGACAGACCGAATGCCCAATAGGGACTGCGCCGAACAAATTGCCAAAACAAAAAAAGTTTACTACAGCTCACAAGTGGAATTTTGCTTTATCTGGAGGGTAAGCTGTGGAGAAAAACTTGACGTGCTAGAAAAAAAACTGACTACAGATTTGGAATCAGCATGCCAATTTTAGTCTAAATAAGCTCAAAAAATCTAACTCAACAATTTTTTTTTCTTTTCAATTGTTCCCAGTGTTATAACAGTTTCGATTCGTCCGACTCTCGTTTCGATCGCTCCATAGAACCGAAATGCTACCTGTAAAATTATTGTTCATTCAGTCTCTGCCACCTAGACAGCATACACACCAAGTTTGTTAAGTATAAATTGTGTTTTTAGTTTTTAGATAATATAGGATTATTTTATTGCTTAAAAAAAAAAAAAAAAATTTTTTTTTAGATGTTTTGCTTTCAGCAGTTTTTTTTTTTACTATTTTAACTTATACACTATTTTAGCCTGATGATGCAAGTGCCATTGGCGAAACGTTGCACGCACATAAAGAACCCCAAGAATGACGAGTGTCTTTGCCCCCCTGAAAAATCAACATATATATATATATATTATATAATATATATATTATAATATATATAATATATATATATATATATATATATATAATATATATATATATATATATATATAATATATATATAGAGAGAGAGAGAGAGAGAGAGAGAGAGAGAGAGAGAGAGAGAGAGAGAGAGAGAGAGAGAGAGAGAGAGAGAGAGAGAGTATATACGGGCAGGAGATTTTCTTTGAGACAGATCTCGTTAAAAGTGATAGCTAGTTCAGCGTTTATTATCTTTTTAAAGATATTTTCTCTTTGTCTTAAGAGTGTCTTATTCTCTTTTGTAATCGCTTTTATGACTTCGCCGTAGCTTGTCATTTTTGCTGTATCGCGATTTCGGGTCTAAGATCCCTTCTTCAGCAGCATGTGGAAGATGTTTTCTCCTCAGTTGTAGAGTTGAGCATGATTAAGCTGTGTTGTTGTTGTTGTTGTAGATTGCCATCCACGGATGAATGACGTGGGTCATACAGCCATAAAGGCGGCCCACAGGTGAATGCGTATCCAGTGAATCGGCAAATGAGGACCCCCGATGCTCACCAAGGTGGGAAGTCTGACTACATATATTGATATATGGCCCACGGTGTTGGAAGCCAACTCTCAGTAGCAGAGGGAGTCAAATTTTGACGCGCGTGTAGCGACGTATTAGAGGCACCCTATTGCTCTTTGGAGTTGGGGTGCACCTACCAGGACAGGAGTCAAAAGACTCAGCTCAGCGAGGTGGTGGATGGTGCGTGACTAGCCTGGCAAGTGCATCATGGGAAGTGTTGGCTATGACGTCTTTGGCGGCAGCGTGACCCCTGGCTAGCATATCGGAGGTCGCTGGACAGTCCATAACGTAGTGCTTCAGTGGGGACACTGTCTCGGCATCGCAGTGGCAGCATGCTAGGGGCAGAGTGCCTTTTATTTCTGCGAGGCATTTGTAGCCAATTCCAATGATCTGAAACTCGAGAAATGCAGTGGTCGCTGTGCAGTTTTAACTCAAAGGTTGGTCTACTGTGTTTTGGCTCCGCGACTATATTTTTCATAAATTAATTTCGCGATAAACATTGATGCACCGCATCTGAATACCAAAAATATAGTTCTTTCTGTTGTTCTACTAATTATATGGATGACATGCATTACGATGGAACGTTCTATAATAGCAATTTAATGCAAATTACTCGCCTCGAGTAGCAAAGCTTAATATATTTTTTACATGTATATTGTGGCATGTAAAATTTGGGCGATGTTCACACTGTTTTCTAAGACAGTACTGCTGCGTCTGGCAAACGCTTGTCAAAATACAATAAGCAATGCCTTGGAAAAACGAAGAATAAAGAATGCCGAAATCGGCTTGTTGCTGCGACAATAGGTTATAATTGTGGAGGCGACCACGCGCGCGGCGGGGAGTAGAAGCGATGAGATTGTGGCGGGAAGATTGAATCAAAACATTGCCACTTCACGCGTCGACTCATTGCACTTCCAGGCTTTCTATCTGATTGATACACAATAATAACAGGAAAATATGACTGCCTAGGTATAGATAACTTCTAAACATACGTTATTGACTATATGATATCATAGAGTTAGCATTTACCTCGCCTACTCAACTATAACCTGCTTGGTTATTTGGTTATATACAATGTTTTTACAGAATCAGGCTTCTATATAATATACATATAGAAGAAAATCGTTCTTAATATTATACTTTTGTGTTTTAAGTGCAGTGGAATAAAGCCCATATTTTGTTTTCCAGTAGACCAACTTATTATCAAAAAAGTGAGTTAAAAATGCCAGCGACCCCTGGCATTTTGGGTTCCAGTTCTCTCGAATCTGACTCGGTGCAGCGCGTTCCTCGTTTTCCTGCCGATGTTTCTTGGAAAGGGCGTGGTGTTAGTCCTGGTGGTGTTGTATCAGTGCGCGCTTGAGGTAGGGTTAGTGATCCAAGGGCGGAGACAAGTTACGGCCTGTTCGTGGCTAAACTCCTGACGGAAGCCTTGATCTGGGAGATGCTGGGCGGAATGGGCGCGGTAACCTGGGGAAGACTGAGCGCCTCCTTGGCCGCTAGGTCAGCCGCTTCGTTGCCAGGTATCCCTGTGTGGCTCGGAACCCCAATTTAGGTGTACGTGGCGACCGCTGTCGTGGATGTTTTTGGCGGTCGCCAGGACAGAGGTGATCAGGTTCACGTTGTCCTTAGGGGACACAGTCTGAAGTGCCTGGATTGCGCCCAGACTGTCAGTGTGGATTGTGACGTTGATGTCACGGGGTACTGCGTGTGATATTGATATGTGATATTCATGCCTTAATAATTCCTACACATACATGCTGTTGCAACACTGTATATGAGACATGACAACAGCGCGCGCTGCGTCGCCGCTGGTCAGTCGTTGCCCTGCGGCCTTATCGCTAACACCAGCCCCTATCGCTGGTGATCAGGCCTATCTCTGTTCTTAGAATAAACTACACCTACGGAAGATTGCTCGCTTCTCTTTTGGATAACCTCCCTCAACCACTCCGGTTCATCACTGCAAAACACGAGCACCATGGCGCACTGAGTTACAAGAGCTTAGAGACGGGGAGCGACTCCCGCCATTCAAGCAGCACCGCCGTGACACCACGAGGCATCTCTTCACCGGACCTTTTTTCAAGGAACCGGAGTGGTTTGGGGGGAGGTTACCCCAAAAAAGAGAAGCAAAGAATCTTCCGTAGGTTGGTGTTTATTCTAAGAAAGAGATGGGCCTAAACCCCAAGCGAAGGGGCTGGTGTTAGCGATAAGGCCGCAGGGCAACGATGACCAGGGGCCCGCCCGCAGCGGCGCTGTTGTCATGTCTCTTTATACAGTGTTGCAACAGCAGTTTTTGTGGGGAATTTATTAAAAAGAATTCAAATATCACCTATCCCCAACCAGTCCCCCGTGACTTTAAAACGTCCCCAATAAACACTGACAGTCTGGGCGCAACCCAGGCCCTTCAGACTGTTTTCCCTAAGGAAAAACGTAAAACCTGATCCCTCTGTCCTGGCGCCCGCCAAAAAAAACACGACAGCGGTCGCCACGTACCCCAAAGGGGGTTTTTCCGACCCACACGGGGATACCTGGGAAAACGAACCCGGCGGGGCCCCCTACGGCCAAGGGGGGCGCTCGTCCCCCAGGTACCGCGCCCATCCCCCCAGCATCTCCCAGTCAAGGCTTCCTCGGGGGTTTACCCACGAACAGGCCGTAATTGTCCCCGCCCTTGGATCACTAACCCTACCTCAAGGGGGACGGGATACAACCCCCACCAGGACAAACACCCACCCCCTTTCCAAGAAACATCGGCGGGAAAAAGAAGGAACGCGCTGCACCGGTCAAAATTCGAGAGAATTTGGAACCAAAATGCCAGGGGTCGCGGGGCAGTTTAACTCATTTTTTTGATAAAAGTTGGATTTTTAACGGGAAAACAAAATAGGGGCTTATTTCCACTCCCATTTAAAAAACACAAAAGGTTTTAATTTTAAGAACAAATTTTCTTTAAGGGTATATTAATAGAACCCTGATTCTGAAAAAAACATTGTATAAAAACCAAAAAAAAAAACCCGGTTATAGTTAAAGTAGGGAGGTAAATGTTTAATTCTATGATATCATATAGTCAAAAAAACGTATTTTAGAGGTTATCTTTCCCTGGGGCAGTCAATTTTCCTGTTATTATTGTGTATCAATCAGATAGAAAGCCTGGAAGTGCAATGAGGTCGAGGGTTTGAAGGGGCAATGTTTTGATTCAATTTCCCCGCCAAAATCTAAAGGCTTCTACCCCCCCGCGCGGGGGTCGCCTCCCCCAATTATAACCTATATGTCGCAGCAACAACCCCGATTTCGGAAAATTCTTTTTTCTTCTTTTTTTCCAAGGCATTCCCTTATTTGTTTTTTGACAAGCTTTTGCCGGGACGCACCCAAGTACTGTCTTAGAAAACAGTGGAACATCCCCCAAATTTAGCCACAATATACAGTAAAAAATATTTTTTAAACTTTGCCCATCGAAAGGGGAGTAAAATTTTCATTAAATTTCTATTATAAAACGTTCCATCGTAATTGGGATGTCATCCCAATAATTTGTAGAACAACAGAAGAACTATATTTTTTGGTTTTTCAGATGGGGGTTGGGACAAAAGTTTTATCGCGAAATTTAATTTATGAAAAAAAATTTGTTGCGGAAACCCCCAAAAAACCCCAAAATTTTGACCAAAATTTGAGTAAAACGCCAAGCGACCATTTTTATTTTCGAAATTTCAGTCAAATTGGGGGAATTTGGGACAAAGCCTCGCAGGAAAAAAAAAGGCACTCTGCCCCCAGCTGCTGCCAATGGATGCCCAAGGGGGGGGGGGGAAAAAAAAAAAAAGTGTCCCCACTGAAGCACACGTTAAAAGGGGCTGTCCAAACGACCCCCCGAATGCTAGCCCGGGGGGCCCGCTTTCCGCCAAAAAACGTCATAGCCAACACTTCCCAAAGATTTCACTTGCCCCGGGGGTAGTCACCCCCACCCTCCACCACCTCGCTGAGGAGTCTTTTGAAACCCTTTTTCCGGTAGGTGCCCCCCCAACTCCAAAAAACAATAGGGTTTTCCTCTAATACTTTGTACACGCGCGTCAAAATTTGAATCCCCCTTTCTACTGAGAGTTGGCTTTTCCCAAACCGGGGGGCCCTATATCAATATATTAGTCAGACTTCCACCCTTTTTTTAGCACGGGGGGGCCTATTTGCCGATTCATGGATACGCATTCCCCCGTGGGCCGCCTTTTTGGCTTATGACCCCCGTTTATTCATCCGGGAGGGGGAATCTACAACAAAAAACCCAAAAAAACAGGGTTAATTTATGTTCCAAATCTACAAAATGAGGAGAAAACATCTTCCACAAGCTGCTGAAGAAGGGGTCTTAGACCCGAAATGCGATTTCAGCAAAAAGACAAGCTACGGGGAAGTCATAAAAAACGATTACAAAAGAGAATAAAACACTCTTTTAAGGGCAAAGAGAAAAAATCGTTAAAAAAAATAATAAAACGCTGAACTAGCTACCTTTTTAAAGAATTCTTTTCTAAAGAAAATCTCCCGCCCGTATTACTCTCTCTTCTCTTTTCTCTCCTTCTCTTCTCCCTTTTTCCCCTCTCTCTCCTCTCTCTCTTTCTCTCCCTCTATATATAAAATTAAAAAATATAATTATATATATATAAATTAATATATATATATAATATATATATATTATAAAATAATTTTAAATATTTTATTAAATTTTTATAATTTTATATATATATGTGATTTTTTTCAAGGGGGGGCAAAGACATCGTCATTTTTTTGGGGGTTTTTTATGGGGCGTAAAACGTTCGCCAAGGGGACTTGGCATATTTAGGCTAAAAAGGTATAAGTTAAAAAAGTAAAAAAAAAAAATGCTGAAAGCAAACACCCCAAAAAAAAAAATTTTTTTTTTTTTTTTTTTAAGCAATAAAATAAAACCTATAAATTAAACTAAAAACTTAAAAAAACCCAAAAATTTAAAAAAACCCCCGGGTGTAAAGCCCGGTTTTAGGTTGGGAAGGGGAGGGAAAGAAAAAATAATTTTACAGGTAGAAATTTCGGGTTCCCATGGAGCCCCATCGAAACGAGAGGGCGGGCGAAACCGAAAAATGTTATAACACTGGGGAAAAAATTTGAAAGAAAAAAAAAAAATTGTTGAGTTAGATTTTTGAGCTTATTTAGACTAAAATTGGCATGTTTGATTCCAAATCTGTAGTCAGTTTTTTCTAGCACGTCAAGTTTTTCTCCACAGCTTACCCTCCAGATAAGAAAAATTTCCCACTTGTGAGCTGTAGTAAAACTTTTTTTGTTTTGGCAAATGGTTTGGGCGCGCCCTAATTGGGCATTCGGTCTGTCTTCGTAAAAGAATATGGAGATGTAAAGAGAGTCTTTGAGTTATTGCAATATGACAAAACAATTGGATCAATCTGTGTTGACCTTAAAATGGTGTCCTTCCTTCTTGGTCAACAACGTGGATACACAAAGTATCCCTGCTTCTCTGTATGTGGGATAGCAGAGCTCGAGAGAAGCATTGGGTCGGGACAAATTTGGGCCCTCCGGGGATCTGATCTTAAACCTGGAGATCCTAACATTGTACATGAGCCACTTGTGACAGGAAGAAAATAATATTCCCACCCTGCACATAAAACTAGGTCTCATAAAACAATTTGTAAAAGCATTGTCAACTGATGGGCGTGTTTGAAGTACATCATTTTGGCATTTCCTGGACTGTCAATTGAAAAAATCAAGGCCGGGGGTTTTTGAGGTCCACAAATTCGACAGCTCATCAAAGATGAACATTTAAAAACGGTACTATGTCAGACCTTGAAAAGAATGCTTGGTATCATTCAAAGACGTCGTCAAGAACTTTCTTGGAAATACACGTGCAAGTAATTACACAGAAATTGTTCGGGAAAAACTATTGGAGACCCTACAAAGTGCTTGGTTGCAACATGAGTATTAAAGTACATTTTTTGCATAGCCAAACTTGCCAACTTTCCGGAAATCTTGGTGCTGCTAGCGACGAGCAAGGTGAACGATTTCACCAAGATTTGAAGGTTATGGAAGAACGTTACCAGGGTAGATGGGATGTGCATTTTGAGGGCTGATATTGTTGGAGCATCAAACGCGATAGTCCTCAAGTTGAACACTCCAGACAAAGCTAAAAAACGTAAATTTTTACCTTAACCTGCACACAATTATAGCCCATCCTTTCTAAAAACATGATAATGTTTAAAAAACATTTATTCATGCCTATTTCTTTTATTTTTTATTGTATGTTTAAAATTTGCAATTTTTATAAAATAAGCACTGTTTTGTTATGTACAGTATTTTCATATTTTTTAAGAAAACGAAAATCTACAGTTCAAAAAAATTTACGTAATAGAGAAAAACTGAGATCAGTTTGGATTCAGCACCCAAAAATTACTTAATAAACAAGTGTAGACCTAACTCAACAAAAATTTGTTCCCCAGTGTAATCATTTGAGTATATGTAATTGGTATGAAGTGACTTGATTATTAAGATCAGGGGACAAGTGTTTGATGTTATGGATTCTAAAAATTTGTGTCCTGAAGTTTCCCTTTGATGGGATTTAAAAATCATTAATAGAGAAGGGGGTGATCAGTCGGGGGATTGTGAGCGATAGCAGTTTGAGAAGGGGAAAAAATAATCGACCAGTACGGAAAAAACCCTTTATGTTTGCGAACTAAGGGTTAAGTTTCTTGACGTCTCGCGATGTATCGAGCGTTACAGCTCGAACATTAAAATTTCATAAATTATTTTGGAGAAAAGGTTTTAGGTATAGGTTTTATTTAAAATGTGTTCTTAAAGAAAAGGTTTAGTGAAAACAAATTAAATTTTGTGTTAAAAAGTGTAACTGATAGACTTGAGTTTTTACGAAGTTAAACGATTTGGCCAAAATTATTTTTATGGCCTCTCTTTATATCTTTCGAAAAAAACCCCAAGATCATCAAGTTACACTTTCCAATTTTCAAAATTTTATTTGTTTTCAATCCTTTTTTCCCCTTTCCACCAAAATAGTTTAATAGTTTTTCCGTCCCCTGCGACATCCGTTTAGCTCCCCCAAGGGCCCCCCCGAAATGGCCGACGGCGGCGAATAATTTTTTTTGTTATCAATTTCAAAAAGTGTATTTTTTTCCCGGCATTATATATATCATTGGGGTTTTCAAGAGATTTTTCTGCCTTTTTGAAAGAAAAAATAAAAGAAAAGCAAAAAATAGCGGAATTTACCGACTACGAAAAAATATTGGTAAAGAAAATAAAATCTTACGTTTTACCCCTTCGTCTCGAAACTTCCTGGTCAACTTGTTTTGGGTTTTTATGCAAAAAACGGATTTTTTTGAGGATTCCCAAAGTACCATTAAATTTTCAATGGCCAGCATGGCCGCTCGGGGCCGTTTTTTAAAGGGCGACAATTTGCGCTCACGGCGCCCGTGAGTAAAAGGGACACAAACCCTTTCATTTTACATCCACTCACACGAGAGAGTTTACAATTTTGTTTTTTTTATAGGTTTGCTTTGGGTCTTTGACGCAGAAAATGTTTCGTAATTCTGATGATACTTTATTTTTGGGGGAGTTTTTTAAATGTTTTTTTTACGCAAAATTGGCAAAAACTCAGATGGGAGACGGGCCCTTTTGACGCGATCGCGTCCCCTGCGGAGAGGGTCGAACCATTTAAAAATAAGATCCCATACCAAAACTTTTTTCTCCATATAAATTTGAATTAATGTTCGAGCTTTAACGTTTTTATACATCGGGGGAGAGCAAAAAATTAAACCCCTTGGTACGCAAAAAATAAAAGGTGTTTCTGCCCCTACGGTCGCTTTTTTTTCCCTTTTCAATTAGTCCCCCCGCTGAGGGGTTTTGGGGATGTTTCATTTTCCAAAATCTGTGGTTTTTTCAAGGGCAATTCTCAGGATTTCAAAAACCTTTCTTTTCAAAAATTTTACTTTGGGAAATTTTCCAAATTTCTCTTGATGTAAGATACCTCAAATTTCGATTTTGCGATTTTGAATACACCGATTTCGGGCAGTGTAGGTCTTGGTCTCCAGAGCATGAATAATGTACCTACAGATACGTGGGATCCCCTGAAGTGGAAATCAAGGGTAACGGGTGAATAAATTTGAATGCACTGTCCATTTAGGAACCATATTTGATGGTACCCCAAAAACATCAATTTTCAGTCCATTTTTGGCTTTCGGCGTCTGGCGGACTTAATATAGGTCTGAAGGCAATTTCGAGGCCACACTTCCGATAGAGTTTTCTGAGCTCTACAACTTTGTCATCAGTAAAAAAAATTCAATCTCGAATGTAAGTGGCTTTTCTGTGAGTGTAAAGTGTCACGAAGGGCTTTCAGCTGAGCTACCTGGCGTCTGGCGGACTTAATGGAGGTCTGAAGGGCAAATTTGGGGCCCTACCTTCCGATAAAATTTTTTTAAGTTCTACAACTTTGTCTTCAGTGATTTTTTTTCAATCTTGAACGTAAAGGGCTTTTTTGGAAAAAAAAACCCCCCTGACACTGCCCCCCACCGCCAGTGTCAGGGGGGTTTTTGTTCCAAAAAGCCATTACGTTTGAGATTAAAAAGTTTCACTGAAGACAAAGTTGTAGAGCTCAAAAAAACTCTATCGGAAGTGTTGCCTCGAAATTGCCTTTGACCTACATTAAGTCGCCAGACGCCAGGTAGCTCACTTCACATACATTATCGCCTTGTTTTCAACGTCGTTTATTAGACGTCCACTCAACAGGAACTAAGTGATTCACGGAGAGATACCACCCAGCGCCAAAAGATCAGAAGTTAGGCGCTCGGTGGCATCTCTCCGTGAATCACTTAGTTCCTGTTGAGTTGGACGTCTAATAAACGACGTTGAAACAAAGGGGATAATGTATGTGAAGTGAGCTACCTGGCGTCTGGCGGATTTTAAAGTAAAGGTCTTGAAGGCCAGTTTCGAGGCAACAATTCCGATAGAGTTTTTCCCATGAGATGTGTTTCACTCACAGAAAAAGCCACTTACGTTCGAGATTGAATTTTTTTTAAATGATGACAAATTTGTAGAGCTCAAAAAAAATCTATCGGAAATGTGGCCTCGAAATTGCCTTCAGACCCATATTAAATCCGCCAGACGCCGGAAAGTCAAAAAAATGGACACAGTGAAAATTGATGTTTTGGGGGTACCATCAAATATGGGTCCCAAATGGACAATGCATTCAAGTTTATTCACTGTTACCAGTTGATTTCCACTTCAGGGGATCCACCACGTACCTGTAGGTACATTATTCAGGCATCTGGGGACCAAAGACCTACACTGCCCGAAATAGGTGTGTCGCGAAATCGCGAAATCGAAATTTGAGGGTACCCTATTTTAAGAGCAAATTTTGGAGAAAAGTTCCAAGTAGAATTAGTAAGAAATGGGTTTTTGAAAACCTGAGACATTGCCCTCTTAGAAACAACTCACAGACCTTTTTGGGAAATGAAACATAACCAAACACCCCCTTTAGCTCTGGGACTAAATCTGCTATTTGCTCACACTCCCCTGATCTTGATCACCCATTCTTATTAAGATTTAGAAATCCTATTAAAGGCAAATTCTTAGTGACAAATAAATTATTAGAATCCATACACATCAAGCACTTGTCGCTGATCTTAATGATCAAGTCACTTCATACCAATTACATATACTCAAATGATTATTATCACACTGTTTCGATCGTCCGACTCTCGTTTCGATCGCTCCATAGGAACCGAAATGCTACCTGTAAAATTATCGTTCATTCAGTCCTCTGCCAACCTAGACAGCATACACACCAAGGTTTGTTAAGTATAAATTGTTGTTTTAGTTTTTAGATAATATAGGGTTATTTTATGCTTTAAAAAAAAAAATAGATGTTTGCTTTTAGGAGTTTTTTTTAGTATTTTAATTATAAACTATTTTAGCCTGATGATGCCAAGTGCCATTGGCGAAACGTTGCACGCACATAAAGAACCCCAAGAATGACGAGTGTCTTTGCCACCCTGAAAAATCGACATATATATATATAATATATATATATATATATATATATATATATATTAACTAGCCGCAAAGCCGCCCTCCGGGCGGACTTTTTGGCTAGCTCCTGCAGAGGGCTATTGGTGGCCCACCAAACACAGACTCTTCAGATAGCCCCTTCTAAACTTTCCTGAAATCATGGATGTAGAAATGTATGTATTAACGCCAACCCATTCACATCACCCCCAACCCATTCACTCACCCATTACCCATCCCCCCCACCCATTCACTCGCCCATTACCCATCACCCCCCACCCATTCACTCACCCATTACCCATCACCACACACCCATTCACTCACCCATTACCCATCCACCCCCCACCTATTCCCTCACCCATCACCATCACCCCCCACCCATTCACTCACCCATCACCCACACCAATTACCCATCCCCCCACCCATTCACTCACCATTACCCATCAACCTACATCAAGGTTTCCTCAATTCTCGCAACCCACTTTTTTTCACAATTCTCGCTAATAGGCTACTAAAATAAAAATAAAATAAAAGTGGTCGGATCATCCCATACGTGGGCTTAAAATGTTCCCTGGTCGACCCGTTCCAAAACTGTGCCATATGATGGGATTCCGCCACGGGGGGCGGCACCTATCGCGGACACACAGACAGACACACTTTCGCTTATATTATTATAGATATAGATATTATTATGATCTCCTCAATAAGTAACCAAACCAAAATTAATTACCCTTACATCAGTCACAGGACTTAAGGAAGCATTATTCAAGAACACCCACGTAGCACAAGTGGCGGTGGCGGTTCTGGGAAGCCTTTTCAATGGGACACCCTCTAACCAGGTCTTGGACAATCCCAGCAGGCAATGATGCGGCGAACGG
Source organism: Chionoecetes opilio (assembly GCA_016584305.1). Classification (NCBI taxonomy): domain Eukaryota; kingdom Metazoa; phylum Arthropoda; class Malacostraca; order Decapoda; family Majidae; genus Chionoecetes; species Chionoecetes opilio. Next base: position 79,440 of record JACEEZ010013701.1, read on the forward strand.
ACTGTTTGCTCCCAGGGGTCACTCAGGCCATTAGTGTCCCCTCGACTGACCTGAGGAAAAGGAGGGGTAGCCAAGTATGAGAGGAGAGGCAGAGAAGGAAACGAGAGGAGGGAGAGGAGGGTGCACAGAGGTTAAGTTACTTAAAGCTGGAATCGCGTTTAGGAGTGATGTATAGGAACGGAGTGGAAAAGAGGAGTTAAGGAATAGAAGTGTAGGAGGCGGCTGTGGGAGAGTTGTAGGAAGAATGTGTGGGAGGCGGCTGCGAGGAGAGTGAAGGAATGGGCGTTTGGAATGTTAGGGTGGGTGGGAAGTCAAAAAATATATATAAAGGTGTAAATCGTGTGAGTGTGGGAGCTTGGGAGGAGCGGTGGAGAAGTCGTAGGAGGAATGCTCGGTAAGAATGACGTGTGGTGGCAGGGAGTGGGAGCAAGGGATGAGAGGGAGGTGGAGAGATGCCGTCAAATGGCCGGACTTCGTGGAAGGTTGCGCGTGGGAGTATATTTAAGGGAGGCTTCTGAGGAAAAATGAGTGAAATGTGTGCATGAGCGTAGGTGCAGAGAAACTAGAAGACTTATCAAACAAAAACAAACGAAATATAATTACGGCTTATAATAACAAGTCACCCATATGCTGCATTCTGATCAGGCTTGGAACTACTTATTTCGGGCCATCTGGAGGTGCATGGGTAGATTGTTGTCAGGCAGGCAGGCGACATATCGGAGACTGGCAGTGAACATAGCTCCTGTGTCAGGTAAGTATGGCTGTCCCTTCCAAGAAAGAACCTGAACTGAACTTATAGGGAAAGAGCATGGAGCATGTTTCTAGGAGATCCGGTGAGCCAATCAGCTGTGGGCCGTATACTTATGTGTACCTCGTTACCAGGCGCACGATTTTTCTTCCAGTAAAGTTTTCCACTCGTCACTTTTTTTGTATTCGGAAATTTTGGAATATCGCATTTTTTTTACATCTGGGTATCTCAGTATTGTGCATTGAATGATGTTAATCTGATTCCCAAAGTCATCCTCCTTGGAATCAAACTCGGTGATGACAGACAGGACTCACAACAAAAACATACAAACACATACAGCACCTGGGTCAAGCCCCGGAGACTTTTCTCTTACTAGCCTCCTTTCTCTCACCATCTATTCTTCTCCCTGTCCCCACTTCCCCATCTCCTGCTTTCTCTTTTTTATATTCTGATTCTGATACACACAGAGACAAAGCACTCGGTAATATACAGATAAGATTTTGATAATACTAATGATGATGATGATTATGAAGATAATAATAATAAAAATAACAACAATAATAATATAATAACAATAATATTAACTATTATTATTATAATAACATCCTATCATCCCAAAAACATATAAAATCACAGTAACACATCATAAATTGGACGTCATAAATTACAAATAAATAGAAAACAAAAAAACATTATGAACCTCATGAAAATCTAAGCACACACTGCCATACAACGCCTACAATTAAGACACATCACCACACTCACGCAACACCTTCAACACCATTACACCAATAAAACACCACTGCAACACAACCACAACCAAGAACACCATCACCACTACCACTACCACTCCACCACAACCACAGCCACACACATTGCCACCGTCCATCACTTTTTTCAACCACAATGACAGGATAAACAAAAGCCAACCAAAACACAACAACAACAGCTGCACCAAAAGCCAGACAAACAAACCTTTTCTGTATTGACAGCCTCGCAGTAAGCGTGGCCGTTCACTGAGGCGTTTCTGCGGGGATCCTGATTGCAACCGAAAAATTTTCGGTTGCTCAAATTTCGATCCCTGTTCAACCATCCAAGGAAGATGATTGGCCCAACCCGCAATCATTTGTTGTTGTTGTTGTGACCGTTTGCAACCGAAAAATGTTCCGATTGCAACAAAAATCCCCCGCAGAAAACGCCTTTGATGTGTGGACGCAGGATCAATGCCACGAACGTAAAAACACGGGAGAAAAAATAGAAAATAATAGACTCGTGAGGAGAAATAGCTAGCGAAAGAAAAATATTTATATATATGTATGTATATACGTGTAAAGAAGATATGTGAAGAGAAACTGTGATGTGTGTGTGTGTGTGTGTGTGTGTGTGTGTATTAAGACCCTTCACCCTCTACATACTAACGAAGGATTACATTCCCCTAAAAGCGATATTTTAGTTATAGCAAGAAATTAACAGTTGATGTGGACTGCAGATAAAATACCAACTGCATCGACACAAAGAAGGGAAGAGAGAGAGAAGAGAGAGAGAGAGAGAGGAGAGAAGAGAGAGAGAGGAGAAGAGGAGAGAGAGAGAGAGAGAGTATCTATCGCAATTCCAATGATCTGAAACTCGAGAAATGCCAGTGGTCGCTGGCAGTTTTAACTCAAAGGTTGGTCTACTTGTGTTTGGCTCCGCGACTAATATTTTTCATAAATTAATTTCGCGATAAACATTGATGCACCGCATCTGAATACCAAAAAATATAGTTCTTCTGTTGTTCTACTAATTATATGGATGACATGCATTACGATGGAACGTTCTATAATAGCAATTTAATGCAAATTACTCGCCTCGAGTAGCAAAGCTTAATATATTTTTTACATGTATATTGCGGCATGTAAAATTTGGGCGATGTTCACACTGTTTTCTAAGACAGTACTGCTGCGTCTGGCAAACGCTTGTCAAAATACCAATAAGCAATGCCTTGGAAAAACGAAGAATAAAGAATGCCGAAATCGGCTTGTTGCTGCGACAATGTAGGTTATAATTGTGGAGGCGACGTGCGCGGCGGGGGAGTGGTGAGCGGGGAGATTGTGGCGGGGAGATTGAATCAAAACATTGCAACTTCACGCGTCGACTCATTGCACTTCCAGGCTTTCTATCTGATTGATACACAATAATAACAGGAAAATATGACTGCCTAGGTATAGATAACTTCTAAACATTCGTTATTGACTATATAATTATCATAGGGTAGCATTTACCTCGCCTCCTCAACTATAACCTGCTTGGTTATTTGGTTATATACAATGTTTTACAGAATCAGGCTTCTATACAATATACATATAGAAGAAAATCGTTCTTAATATTATACTTGTGTGTTTTAAGTGCAGTGGAATAAGCCCATATTTTTCTTTCAAGTTGACCAACTTTTCACCAAATTGTGAGTTAAAACTGCCAGCGACCACTGGCATTTCGGAGTTGCAGTTCTCTCTAATTCGCACCGTGCAGTTAAAGTTTACGAAAAAATGCTTCGTCTCTACAATTTTCTTTCTCTCTCTCTCTCTCTCTCTCTCTCTCTCTCTCTCTCTCTCTCTCTCTCTCTCTCTCTCTCTCTCTCTCCTCTCTCTCTCTCTCTCTCTCTCTCTCTCTCTCTCATTCATTTAATGAATGGGCAACATACACTGAGTATTAAGATCCCGTTCCAAATGTCCATAGATCTTGATTAGATAGGCAACTTCCGGACAACTGGGTGCTAGCGACCAATATTTGATGTTATTTTAACCACTGTAAGGCAATATTAAATGTTCTTGTGTTGAATATGAGGTTTTTCACTAGTAAAACCAATGGTTTTGATATACTCATGTCCATATCATGACATAGGTTTGAAGAAATAGTATTTTAAAGGTATGCTATACTCCTGCAGGTCCGAGAGCCTCCAAGGAAGTATTACGTCAAATGTTTAGGTGAATATGTTTCTCCATTGATGCTTGTAGAAATTTATGCTACAAGCACATATTAATTTGAAGTCTTACCTATACAAAACCCATCGTCTATCTCATCCCGACACAATACCCCAACTAGTCAACTAACTAGGATACTTATCGGTGGATAGTAGGGTTGAATTACGTAGCTTGATTATTACTGCAATGTCTTGTTATCCGAAGTGGTCAGCGTGATCAAGGCCGCCCGTGAAGGACAGAGGCGGAGGGCGGAAGCGGTGTGCTTTGATATGGGCGTCAGGCGGGTTTTCATAACCCAGTTATCTTGACGCGGCGGATATAATCAGTGTCGATAAGACACGTCTATTGTTTTTTAACACTATGTGCAAAGAGTCTATATACAATTCTCTCATATATACAAATCCACGTATATTTAATAAGAGATGTTATTCCCGCGGGGTCTGGAGTGTACTTTATATATACAGGCACGTATATATTTAATAAGAGATGTTACTCTCACGGAGGTCTGGAATGTACTGACTCCCCGGTGGGCGGGCCGCGAGAGACCGCTACCGAAATCCAGCCACGTGTACAATTCCGGTGGCTAGAACAATCTAATGGGCGGCGGCCAATGGGGCCGCTTCAACCAAGGTGCTAATTATTTTAAGGTGCAAATGCTTAATAACCATTGGGAATGTTATTTATATTATCCCAGTACTTATCATTTACTTAAATTACCTTAATTAATACCCATTATCATTATAATTATATAATACATCCCTACGCTCCCCCTATGATGATCGGACAATACTCCCTCACTAGGGGGGGGGGGGAAACAAACCACCACTCTACCAATTATAAGAGGGTGGTTGGTGGATAATTTCCACAATGCTGAAAACTATAAATGTTCGCACAAGGTTCTTATTCTATAAAACCATGATTAACCACCACGGCTAATTTCGCCATTCGACATTTCTGAAATAAAACACGGCCCCATCTCAGGCCGTCTGCCACATATACGAAGTATATAGTCTGGTGAAGCAATCACATAGGCAAGAGCTGTTTAAACTTCCTCATGAAGGCACATGTGAGGCGGAGGATCTGGTGTTTCCTTCCGAGCCTGGCAAGGCCTCCAGTGGCCAGACCTTCGGTGTTCCAGGCCTTGGGCTTGGCCAGCCGCCAGCCACATGTTGGTTTGTTTACGAACGTCTTGTCGTACACTTCTCTGGCAGCAAATATATTAATATGGTAATAGTTGTTCATAATGGATTACTCTAATCTCTACCGTGGTATAATGCTATATTGATTATATGAGACGTTTACCGAATCGTGAATGGTATGTACGAGATGATTTATGGAGAATATAATTACTATTGTACGCATATATTTTTCATTTTCTATACATCCTAGACACCAATGTACATTTGTTAAATGAATTTGAATAATCTTTTGATTTGAAGAAAAAAAACTACATAGAAGCATGTAAAAAAAATCATCAAGACGTCCTCAAAACATGTATATTTGAGTGAGATTCACAGGCAATAACGGGATCATACAAACGAGTGCAGTGGCCCATTACCTACTATTCACATCCGTATACGCAACAAAACAAGTCGTCTTGTACTGTAAAAAGAAATTTATAGTTGCACGCAGATTCCCATTCCTGAACACAATTATTCAGTTACTTTCCCACATACAAGATGACTCAACTGGCTAATTCCTCATTCCATTCCTGTCATTACCATCTGCTTGCAATGCACGCGTCCCTCATTCCCATCCACACTGCCCTTCCAAATGTTCCATTCATATCAACTTGCCGTAACCTAAGTTCCTAAGCAAGTATCACCTGTAAGAAAAACATTAGTCAGTAGGGAAGCAAACTTCTCTTTGAACTCAGCACAAAGTTATGAGTGGCGTATAGAAGGTAAGGGATGATGGCGTTAGTAACGTATATACCCACAGCACGTAGCTATAGAGCTAAATCAGAAAAAAAGCAATTTCGTTTGTAAGAAGAAAAATATACCTTATGTTTTACTATTTTACCATTTCTATCTACACTGTTACAGAGTGTTTGGTTTAACATCTGTTGGAGTGATCATTATTCCTGAGTGCCCTGCAGGAGATCGCCCTCACCTCGTTCTCTAGGATCAGAATACGATTACGTATCACTTAATATGGGGAGAGAGGATTTACTGAACACCAGAAGGGTGTTGATGGGGAAGGCAAATGAGGAACTGCAATGGAAATCAGTAAAAATAGAATTAGTATAGAAAATAGGAAAAAAATAGGAAATGTGGTTCAAGAAAGTAAAAAAAACCAAAGCAGGGTAGTGCGAAAAATGTTAATCGGATGTTAAACATATCGTTAAAACATATCTATTAACTTAACTTACTCGTAATGGGTAACAATAAGGAATAAGATAAGAATGCAATACGAACAAAATTAAGATATACGTAAAAGGTTAAAACAGCAAGGGGAGAGAAAGACGCGGAGGAAAAGAAGAAAGATATGATAAAATAAATGGTGGAAGGAGAGGGCAAAGTTTTAGCCACTCATACATCATCAGGATAAAGAAAACAACCTTCAAAGTGCCAGCAAGCAAAAGTTGTGTCAATACATACCAAAGGAAATATTCGCAAGCCCACGTTAATGCCATAGTTGTAAAAACTGCGAGAGATCGTTAAGACTTATCTATAAACTTAACTTACTCGTAATGGGTAGCAAGGAGGAGTAAGATAAGAATGCAGTACGCAAATAATTATGGAGTAGGAAAAGAACACACGAAGGAACTATACAGGCAGGACACATGACAAACCAACATATCAATAGGACACATTCGGGATATTCAGGCCAGTATTAATAGGAGAAAAATAAAAGAATGATGGAAACTGACGAACATATTATTTACACATCAAAATAAGGACGAAAAACGGATATATAGTAGAGGACCCTACCATTGAGCCCGTGACCAATTTCTCCTGATCAAGGTTTGATGGTGGTTTTTAAATGATTTGAGGATACTAAACAAAATAAGCCCCCATGTCCCTCGTAAAAGTACGGGCTAACTCCGCCAGGGGGCAAAATCCAAGATGGCCACCGTGAAAACTAGATTTGTCATATCTTCACTCATTTAATAGCTATTAATATGTTCTTGGTGTCTAAGTTTATATCTTTTAGGTCAAGGAAAGCAATAAAGACACCATAGAATGGATTTGTGGACAAAAAGTCATTGTAATTTATTATTTTATTAAAAAATGGAGACAAAACATTTCAATATTCATCATTTTCGAGAACCGTATCATGCTTATTGGCCACTAATCACATGAAGCTTTTTTTCACTGGATTATAACTCAAGTTGATGTTACGGAAAAAAGATGTAGCCCAATTCATCTCAAAACGTGTTACAAGAGCTCCAAGTTGCACGATATGGCTGATACACCATTTGAATTTGTTCTATTAGCGGGGGCGCCCACAGAGATACCTGTAGTGGACGCACATATTACATAGGGCCCACTGTTGATGGGTGTGGGTGGCGAGCGAAGCGAGCCTACTCAGCTGGGGGTCCGGGGCCCCGAAAACTGCAATTTTTTTTGCAGTTTCGATCAGTTTAAGGTGCATTTTGGGGCCTCATAGGGGCCTCATAGGGCCTTATAAGGGACCTCATAGGGGCCCCTAGGGGGGCCCTATAGGCCCAAATCGGAAGCTCAGTGGCGCACTGC